>ML325786.1:0-26841 GCA_005239505.1 Nicotiana paniculata | reverse complement strand
TATATATATATATATATGTATGTATATGCGATATGGGAAAGGTTATGGCGTTATATACGCACCACCACCTGATCAGTTGGTATACGGTGATGATTTTGCCCACAGTGGCCGATATGATATGATTGGATGCCCTCAGAGGCTGATGATGTTATGAAACATATACCTATGCACGACATGACATTCATACGCATATTCATGATGCTAAAAGTGATTTATTATTACAGAGTTATCCAGACATATAAGTTGAGTCAATTACTCTATATCTCTTCCATGTCTCTTATGTATTTATTTATGTGCCTTACATACTCAGTACATTATTCGTACCGACGTCCTTTTGTTGGGGACGCTGCATTCATGCCTGCAGGTATAGATAATCAGTTTGATGAGCCCTTATAGTAGACGAGATTTGCATTCAGCGAAGGATCGGTAAGACTCCACCTCATTCGGAGTGCAACCAAGTCTATGAGTCATCGTGTCAGAGTTTTACTACAGACTTATGGGTAGGACGGTACCCTGTCCCATTTGATGTCAGTAAATCTTAGAGGCTTTGTAGACAGAGGTTCCTTTTGTACAGTATGTCAAAGGCCTTGACGGCCCATATGTATTCATGTTTTATGAACGATAGTTTATTGATACAGTGTTGCCCACTTACAAGTTGTACATTATGAGTTCTGGCCATGTTGGCCCATGATATTCACAAAGAAAATAAATGAGTTACAGAGTGGTTCGCTCGGGCTAATGCGGCACCGGGTGCCAGCCACGCCTCCCCAGGTTCGGGTTGTGACAAAGTGGTATCAGAGCGAGTCGTGTCCTAGGGAGTCTACAAAGCCGTGCCTAGTAGATTCTCACTTATGGATGTATTGCGCGCCACATTTACAAATGAGAGGCTATAGGGCATTTAGGAAATGTTATGCTTCATTTGTTTCCAGATCGTTCCACAAAGCTAAGTCGTAAGAAGCCAGTATAAAGTTTACACCGAATTTTGTATGCACTAGAGATGCAGGTATATCAATAGAGCTTTAATCCGTAGATTTAATTTCTACCTATATGAAAGGGAGGTTATGAAAGCTTCGTAGGGTGATTCTGGAGTTGGGAGCACGATCGGAAGTGAATTCGGATGTCCGGAGGTCATTTTGAAGTCACTTGGCTAAAGATAGAAATTTCAAGGTTTTTGAGAAGTCTAACCGGAAGTTGAAATTTTGATATCGGGGTCGGAATGTTATTCCGAAAGTTGGAGAAGGTCCGTAATGTTTAATATGACTTGTGTGCAAAATTTGAGGTCAATCGGATGTGATTTGATAGGTTTCGGCATCGGATGTAGAAGTTGGAAATTTTTAAGTTCATAAAGTTTGAGTTTGAGTGCGATTCGTGATTTCGGCGTTGTTTGATGGGATTTGAGGCCTCGAGCAAGTCCGTGGGATGTTATGGGACTGAGTTGTGTGTTTTGGATGGGGTCTCGGGGGCCTCGGGTGTGTTTCGGGGCAATTTGGGACCATTTTTCTCTGTTTTGCTACTGCTGTCTTTTGGTGTATCTAGTGTGCAATGCGATCGCGGTCCGTTTTGTGCGATCGCATAGAAGGAAATTTGAGGGCTGCTGGTTTGGCTTGTGTGTTCGCAGAGAAGGGAGTGCGAACATGGTGGCTTGGGTTGTGATCTCTACGCGAACGCGGGGTCAGGTGTGCGAACGCGTAGAGGAAAGGGGAACTAGGGGCCTGGGGGCCCTTTTGACTATGCGAATGCAGGGAAGGGACCGCGAACGCGGAGTATTGGCTCGAGGAGGCTACGCGAACACGCTCAGGGTGTCGCGAACGCAGAGAGTAATTGGGGCCTGGGCAGATTAGTTTATATGCGAAATTTTGGCCATTTCCTCACTATTTTCATCTTGGCATGGCAATTTTTGGAGGCTTTAAGGGGGATTTTCATCATGCATATCAAGGTAAGTAAATTCCTCCCGTTTTTAATTTAAATACAAGATTATATGCATGGATTAGACATGGAAATTGGTACGAAATTGGGAAATCTTAAAGAAACCTAAAAAATGGTAATTTGGATTTTTAGCCACGAATTTGAGCATGGAATTTAGAGTAAATTGTTATTTGAACTAGTAAAGCTAAGAGTAGAATGTATCTTCGAGAATTTCAGATTCCGAGCACGTGGACCTGAAGGCATTTTGGTCATTTCACTAAGCGGGGTTGGGAAGTTATATAATTTGGAATTGTTGCAAATTTTAGAGTATATTTTCATTAGTTTGTCGTTATTTGGATAGTTTTGGGGCATTGTGCGTCCGTTGGAGTCGTCGGAAGGGCTTGGAAGCCTGTTATGGGATTTCGAGCGAGGTAAGTCTCTTTTCTAACTTTGTGAGGGGGAATTGTCCCCCTAGGTGAACTAATTAAGTATGTGTTAGTATCTGCGGGGGCTACGTAAGCACGAGGTGACGAGAGTCCGTGCATAGCTACTATTATGGCATGTCCGGGTAGCCTAGGATCCACTAGCATGCCTTTCTTGTTGTACCTGTGATCTTGTTTGTAATATTAGATTGCTAATATAATTGAAATTGTAATCAAATGACTAAGGAAGATTGGAGTTTATTTTCTTAATCATCTAAAAAGAGAATTGATTTCCTTTGCGAGCAATTGTATTTCCGGATAAGGTTTTATTATTAAACATTCTAAATACTTGGCAAGCGAATTTCGAAAAAGGATTTAAATACTATTTTGTGGTTTTTAAAAGATAAATCGATCATTTACTTGAGTATTTGTGTTCCCGACATATTCGGGGTGGATTGTTGATTGTGCATGTCTGCATGTGACCGCTTCGCAATTTACATTCCGCGAACGGATTTTTATTTCCCCCACTCTCATGGGAGCGGGCCATATGCCACAACGAGATTGAAATAAATATTATGGTTCGGGCCGTTCGACCCTCGGCAGTGCAAAAAGATGATTATTATGATGGCTCAAGCCGGTTGTCCTTATCCCGTATGCGCATGCTGAATTGTTGAATGTTTTCATGGTTTTGAAGTGATAAGATATTTTGGGTAAAATAAAGAAGTAATTGTTTGGTTAAGATATTTGGGGTAAAACAAAGAAGAAATTTGTTTATTTAAGATATTTGGGGGAAACGAGGAAGTAGTAACTGTTTATTTACTTCCAGCATTTAATTAGATTTCAGTGCCTTATATATGTTTGCTGCTTTATTACCTTTACATGCCTACCGTGTTCATCATATGTTGTTAAATTAATTTGTTAGACCTTAGTGAGTGTCTAATTCGACCTCTCGTCACTACCTCTCTAAGGTTAGTTGAGCGACTTACTGACTACACGTTGTTTTTGTACTCATTCTACACTTGCTGTGCATTTTTATTGCACATGAGCTTTCATAGTGACATGGCCGGTTTGGAGACTTAGGCGAGCTGCACCATCCGGAGGCAATCCGCAGCTGACAGAGTCTCCCTCCTACTGTATCTATTTTCATTTTAGATTTCCTTGTCCAATTTATATTTCGGACAGGATTTGTGATGACTGTATAAATTCTTAGAAAAAGCTCATGTACTTGTGACACCGGGTTCTGGGATGTGTTGGGATAATTTCTAAAATGGAATATTCAAATTATTGTTTTACTCGACAGATTTTAGTTAGTTAATATGTAATAAAGTGTGAGGAAATGCTTCTTCATAAATGATAAAATAGGAAATT
This sequence comes from Nicotiana paniculata, assembly GCA_005239505.1. Lineage (NCBI taxonomy): Eukaryota > Viridiplantae > Streptophyta > Magnoliopsida > Solanales > Solanaceae > Nicotiana > Nicotiana paniculata. Next base: position 23,146 of record ML325786.1, on the reverse strand, counting down.
GTTTCAAATAATTAATGTTTGTCTTGCCTGACAATGATGTTCGGCGCCATCACAACCTTACGGATTTTGGGCCGTGACAACATGGTATCAAAGCACTAAGTTCCCTTAGGTCTCACGAGTCATGAGCAAGTCTAGTAGAGTCTTGCGGCTCGGTACGGAGACGTATGTACTTATCTTCGAGAGACTATAGGGCTGTTCGGAGTACTTCCCTTCTTGATTCCTCATTGTGCGATTTGATTCCTTTAAGCCTTATGCCTAAGTGATTCTTACTCAATCTTACGCGTCGCGAAGCGCTTGCTATGAATCAGGAATTTGAGGAATTGAAATGGTTCTACGGATGTAATTCGATATGTTTCCATGTATAATTGGTTGGGGCTGTTGTTATGGCCCTGCGAAAGAATAGTATGTTGTTTCAGCTCAGTAGCTGTGTTTCTGGGAGCCTTAAGTCTATGCTTAGGTAGTGATGATACTTGCGATTGGTTATTGCGCGATGTCGATATGATGATAGAATGCTTGCCCGTATGTTGGGGTGATGAATTGTTTGAAGGGAGGTCTTCTCGGAGTTTGATTTCGAGATTTCGGTATTTTAGTTCGGCAGGGGAAAGGTATTTGTATTATGAATGGTCCGGTTGGGGTTGATAAAGTCATAAGACTTTGTGTCTTCAAGTGAGGTGGGATATGCACCTGTGACGTGATGTCGTGATTGTTGATCGAATGGAATGTGTTAAGTTTGTCGGCGCCATGGTTTCTTCGGTTGTGTTGGGTCAGAGTAATGAGAAGAAGTATTGAAGAACACGGTTGGCAAAAAATGATCCCGAAGTGAGACTAGGCGGTGGTTCCATTTCTAGGAGGCCATGTTTAAGAAGCGAAAGTCGAGCAGTTGCAAAGTGGGGGAGCGGCAGCATAGCTTGGAATTTGAAGATATTGTCGTGCATCTAATGGATGTCCATGAGGAGCGGACGGACAAGTAAAGTTGGTAAATGAAGCAGGGCGTAGGATGGGGTATTGAAATTGTAGAGAGCGTGCATTTCAGCGTCGTTGGAAGGTGTCAGCTGGTGATTTCCACAGGTGGGTTATCTCCTGTGAATAGGTTAGCAGTGGCATGGTTGGCAGGTCTCTGTGAGGGGTTCTAATGGCCATTCAGTAAGAGGCAGAATGTGTGAATGATTCTAGAGAATTTGAATCTTTAGGGAGTGCTAGCAAGGAATTTTGAAGAATTGGACGGATTAGTTGAGCAAGATCGGGTTATCAAATGAGAAAGGATCTCGGCAGGGTCTAGAATGTTGGAGGGAGTAGCTTTGGGCTAAGTGGGGGAGTCCCACCATCTGCAGTTGGGTTGCAGGATTGTGTTATCATAGGGTTGCATATTGCCGGCGTGTTGGCAAGTTATTACAGTTAAGCGAAGGGAGTAAAATGGTGATTGTGTGTGAGATTTGATGAATGTGTGCAAAAGTTGGCCCTGTCGGTCCAGGATTAGGATTTGGAAGATTTAGAATTTTTCTTAAAGTATAGGCGAGTTGTCAGGGTAGTGACTCAGTCACATGCTTCGAGGAAAAGGGTATTCCTATGCTAGATGAGCCTTGGAGTTGATTGTTTTTGGAACCAGTCAGAGTGGGTGACTCTCAATAGCGGTCCTAGTGAATTGAAAGTTAAGAATGCGACGTTTAAGGGTTTCAGGTAGTAGTATGATCAAGAATCGAGCATTTGCAGAGTAATTTCTGAGAAAAAGGAAGATTGTTGGAATGTTCTATGATATGTTTCAGCTTGCAGGATAGTATTGGAGGAGTGAGAGAAATAAACTCCGGATTGTAGAAAGATTATCAGGAGGGTATGAGACGGGTTGCGGGATTTAGGCAGCATAACCTCGTGAATCAAGGTCACTCGGGATGAGTGAGAGTTGGGTTGCTATGAGTTGAAGGAAGTTGATATTATTCCCGAAGCAATTGAAGATGATTAAAAGAAGATAGATTGATTAGCCATGGTTGAAATGGCACATTTACGGTAGTGATCAGTTATTTCGGTGTGATTAAGTTATGCATGTGGTTTGTGCCGGTATGTGCGGGGCTTGTCATCCTTCGTAATGGATTTCATATGGGAGAATTTAAGTGATGTGGCCTGTCAGGTGTAGGCGGATCCCGGAAGGGTTATGGTGGTATAGAATACTACTTAAGGATTTGCATGTTGGGTTATTGGGGGAATTCACTCGTGTGTTGAGATGGTACTATTGAATTGAGTTAAGTAAAAGGTTTCTATATGATGAAGTGTTCACCCTATTGGTGGTTCAAAAGTTATGATGGAATTCTTGCGCTACCTCATATTGGCATGTTAGGTGCGGTAAGCAGTATGAAACTGGAAGTAAGAATCGAGATTGCGGTTCAGTGTAAATAAGGATGTCATGAGCTCGGAAGAGAAAGGAAAAGTGATTTGAAAGTTCATAGTAAGCTTGTTTTATCTTCAGTGTCGCCTGAGATCGATATTCGTGAAAGAGGCTTTGTACCCTGGTCATGGATTCCGGATGTGTTTTGCAGTATTAGTGCGATCGGTGATGCGGATGCACAGACTTGTTGCCTTATGTGGACAGTCGTGGAAGCATGACCGCGAAAAGATTGTATAAGTGTGACATGTGGTCACTTGATGGATTGAAAATCTGGACTGAGTATAATGGAGTGTAATATTGTTTATTTGAGAATTTATGCCTGGAAGGCGTTCAGTTCATTTGGTTGTGGATTGTGAGGTGTTTGTCCCGGCTATGATGGTTGTTCTTGCGTATTATGAGAGGAAGTGGGTTAATATGGAACCAGGTAGAGCTATTAGCTTAGTTTGGTGCGAGCAAGGTAGACTCGATGTTTGTGGATGGATTTAAATATGATTATGGGCTCCGTATGAGCCAGGCATGTTCATTTCAGTAGAGCGATTTTTCATGGAAAGGTATTAGGACAGCATATGTTGTTCCATCTTTGTCAAATTCATGTGTTTGTGATTTGTGTCGTGTGAGTTGTGAAACGGTTTGATAATTTCCTATGTGTCGAGGTCCCGCGTAGTGGGGTTGTTATGTGAGCAGGATAACTCTTGAGATCCAGAGTGTATATATATATATATATATATATATATATATATATCTCACCTTAGTTGTGTTTGAGTTTTGTTGCATGCGGCTATATCAGTCTCCCCAGGATGGTATTATGCACTTAGCGTGCTTGTGACCGATATTCGGTAATATGTAATAGTGAGCAATTCAGCTATGTATATATTTCCTTATATGAGTTTTATGATGGGATCGGGGGGCACGCCGCCACGGGTATGTTATTTTGATCGGGTTGCACGCCGCAATAGTGTGATGATGAGGAGGTTAATGTATGTTTATTTTCTTATGTTTTACTTCCTATTTTCTAAGAAAAGTTCATATTAGTTGCGTGAGTTGAATAATCCCTTCCTGAGTCATTTCTTATCTATCATGTTCGAGTTATGGCCTATCGTCGCGATGTGGTATCATGCGAGGCTGTTGATCATGTTTGGGGTGATTTGTTGTGTGAGCAGTTCACACTGGTGAGACGATTTTATCGGATCACGGATCAGTGCAATAAGGTGTGACGTGTATATTAAAGAAAAATTACCACTATTTAGGTTCGTAATGAGGTGATAATTTGGGTCAAGATGAGTTATTGAACGGTTTGTTAACTCTGCAGTTGAGTATGAATTTATGCATATTTCCTCCGTTATGGTGGTATCGTCAACATTATAGCAGTATGTATGTATATTTGTTATGAGGTGCATCGGGAGCACCAGATTCGTGAAATTTTGGCTATTAAGGTTCAGGGAGTGTCATTGTGGTCAGATGAGGAGTTATGCGGTGCATGGTGCTGATTCAGCAAAGGTATGCGGTCATGTTCTAGTACATCGTGTAGTAGTTGATACGGTTGTTATATATTGGAACTAGGCTTGGCAGAGAAATTTCAGGTGTTTGAATGAATTCTGAGCTTATTATATGGATAAAAGAAGAAATCTTCAAATTTTATCAAGCTAATGTACTCAACTGGGTTGTGGTAGCACGGGCAGGTACTCGAGGTGTTAACAGTGATTTCAGATAACTACAGAGCAGTTCTTGGCACGTTCAAGGACGAACATCTGTTTAAGTGGGGGAGAATGTAACGACCCGACCGGTCATTTTGAGCTCTAGCGCGCCGTTCAGCAGTTTGAATTCATGAGCAGCTCCATTTCAAGTATTATGATTTGTAGGTGTGGTCATAATTGAATTCTGGAAAGTTTAGAGTTGATTTGGAAAGAAAATTCTCATTTCACAAGCCATAAGTTTGAAGAATCAACTAAGATTGGAATTTTCAGTAAACCACCTCCGAATCGGGATTTAAAGGTTCCAGCAGGTTTGTATGATGATTTCAGACTTGGGCGTATGTCCGGATCGGGTTTTGGATAACCCGGGAGCGTTTGAGCGTATACTGTGGAAGTCATCATTTTTGAAGGAATTTCTTAAGTTTGGCTTGAAGAGCATTTCAGTGATATTGATGTCCATTTGGGATTCCGAGTCTGTGAATATCTTTGTAGGGTGATTCTGGAGTTGGGAGCGCGACTAGAAGTGAATTCGGATGTCCGGAGGTCATTTTGACGTCATTTGGCTAAAGATAGAAATTTGAAGGTTTTTGAGATATCCGACTGGAAGTCAAAAATTTTGATATCGGGGTCGGAGTGCGATTCCAGAAGTTGGAGCAGGTCCGTAATGTCGAATATGACTTGTGTGCAAAATTTGAGGTCAATCGGGCGTGATTTGAATGGTTTCAGCATCAGATGTAAAAGTTGGAAATTTCTAAGTTCGTAAAGTTCGAGTTTGAGTGTGACTCGTAATTTCGGCGTTGTTTGATGGGATTTGAGGCCTTGAGCAAGTCCGTGGGCTGTTTTGGGACTGATTTGTGTCTTTTGGACGGGGTCTCGGGTGTGTTTCAGAGCAATTTCGGACCTTTTTTCTCTATTTTGCTGCTGCTATCTTCTGGTGTATCTGGTGTGCTATGCGATTGTGGTCCCTTGTGTGAGATCGCATAGAATGAAATTTGAGGGTTGTTGGTTTGGCTTGTGCGTTCGCGGAGAAGGGAGTGCGAGCGGTGGCTTGGGTTATGATCTCTATGCGAATGCGGGGTCAGGTGTGCGAACGCGTGGAGGGTACCACGAACGCGGAGTATTGGCTCGAGGAGGCTATTTGAACGCGCTCAGGGTGTCGCGAACGCAGAGAGTAATTGGGGCCTGGGCAGATTAGTTTATATGCGAAATGTTGGCCATTTCCTCACTATTTTCATCTTGGCATGGCAATTTTTGGAGGCTTCAAGGGGGATTTTCATCATGCATATCAAGGTAAGTAAATTCCTCCCGTTTTTAAGTTAAATACAAGATTAAATGCATGGATTAGACATGGAAATTGGTAGGAAATTGGGAAATCTTAAAGAAACCTAGAAAATGGTAGTTTGGGTTTTTAGCCACGAATTTGAGCATGGAATTTAGAGTAAATTGTATATTTGAACTAGTAAAGCTATGGGTAGAATGTATCTTGGAGAATTTGGGATTCCGGGCACGTGGGCCCGAGGGCATTTTTGTTATTTCATTAAGCGGGGTTGGGAAATTATATAATTTGGAATTGTTGCAAATTTTAGAGTATATTTTCATTGGTTTGCCGTTATTTGGATAGTTTTGGGGCGTTGTGCGTCCGTTGGAGTCGTCGGAATGGCTTGGAAGCCGGTTATGGGATTTCGAGCGATGTAAGTCTCCTTTCTAACTTCTGGAGGGAGAATTGTCCCCCTAAGTGAGCTAATTAAGTATGTGTTACTATCTGCGGGGGCTACGTACGCACGAGGTGACGGGAGTCCGTGCGTAGCTACTATTATGCCATGTCCGGGTAGCCTAGGACCCACTAGAATGCCTTACATGTTGTACCTGTGATCTTGTATGTAATATTAGACTGCTCATATAATTGAAATTGTAATCGAATGACTAAGGAATATTGGAGTTTATTTTCTTAATCATCTAAAAAGAGAATTTCTTTCCTTCGCGGGCAATTGTATTTACGGATAAGGTTGTATTATTAAACATTCTAAAGACTTGGCAAGTGAATTTCGAAAAAGGATTTAAATACTATTTTGTGGTTTTTAAAAGAGAAATCGGTCATTTAGTTGAGTATTTGTGTTCCAGGCGTATTCGGGGTGGATTGTTGATTGTGCATGTCTGCATATGACCGCTTTGCAATTTACATTCCGCGAGAGCGAGAGCGAGAGCGGAGTGTTATTTCCCCCACTCTCATGGGAGCGGGCCGTATGCCACGGCGAGATTGAAAGAAATATTATGGTTCGGGTCGTTCGACCCTCAGTAGTGCACAGAGATGATTATTATGATGGCTCAGACCGGCTGTTCTTATCCCGTATGTGCATGCTGAATTGTTAAATGTTTTCATGGTTTTGAAGTGATAAGATATTTGGGGGAAAATAAAGAAGTAATTGTTTAGTTAAGATATTTGGGGGAAAAACAAAGAAGAAATTTGTTTATTTAAGATATTTGGGAGAAAACGAGGAAGTAGTAACTATTTATTTACTTCCAGTATTTAATTAGATTTCAGTGCCTTATATATGTTTGTTGCTTTATACCTTTACATGCCTATCATGTTCATCATACGTTGTTAATTATTTGTTGGACCTTAGTGAGTGTCTAATTCGACCTCTCGTCACTATCGCTCTGAGGTTAGGCGGGTGACTTACTGACTACACGTTGTTTTTGTACTCATGCTACACTTGCTGTGCATTTTTATTGCACAGGTGCTTTCATATTGACATGGCCGGTTTGGAGACTTAGGCGAGTTGCACCATCCGGAGGTGATCCGCAGCTGACAGAGTCTCCCTCATACTGTATTTATTTTGATTTTAGATTTCTTTGTCCAATTTGTATTTCGGACAGGCTTTGTGATGATTGTTTAAATTCTTAGAAAAAGCTCATGTACTTGTTACTCCGAGTTCTAGGATGTGTTGGGATATAATTTCTAAAATGGAATATTCAAACTATTGTTTTACTCGACAGATTTTATTTAGTTAATATGTAATAAAGTGTAATATGCTTCTTCATAAATGATAAAACAGGAAATTGTTTCAACTAATTAATGTTTGGCTTGCCTGACAATGAAGTTCGGCGCCATCACGACCTTACGGATTTTGGGTCGTGACAGGTGTTGTTCTCATGATCCTCCTCACTATCTAATTAATGAAATAGGTCTTCTCTTTATTAATGAGTGAGTTCGGGAAAAGGTATTGTAAGGGCTTGCACGGCCGGGTTATCTCGGTTGAGCACCGGTCACGCTCCCCAAGGTCGGGACGTGATAGGTAATTTTTGACTTAGGTGTATGTCCAGAATTTGATTTGGAAGTCAGTAGGTTGATTTGATGCTTATCAGCAAATGTTGGAAAATGAAGGTTTGGAAGGTTGATATGTATCAAGAGTTGAATTTTTGATATCGGGTTCAGATTTACATTCCAGGAGTTGGAATAAGTCTTTTTGTCATTTGGTACCTGCATGAAAATTTTGAGGTCATTCGGAGTTGATTAGATATGGCCCAACATGATTTTGGAAGTCGAAAGTTCATTATTTTACTATGCTTGATTTAGGGTGTGATTCATGGATCTGATATTGGTTTATGTGATTTGAGTCCTCGAGTAAATTCGTATTATGTTTTAAGATTGGTTGGTATGTTTAGAAGGGGTCCTGGGGGCCCTATGTGTGATTCAATTTGATTTTGGATTCATTTTGGACTTAGAGGAATTTCTAAGGAATCAGATTTCTAGTGTTTTCGCATATGTGATGGGATTAACCTCAGATGCGGAGTCGCAGGTCTATCCTTTGTAATACAGGTTCGAGGTAAGGTGGATTTGGGCTAGGAGCGTAGTTGCGAGGGTATTTCCGCATCAGTGAGCCCACATATACGAACGTGTGAGCGTAGAAGCGAATGCTGGGAAGGCCTAGGAGTTCGTAGATGTAGACATTGGATCACAAAAGAGGTCCCACAACTGCGGAGAGGAGTCCATAGGTGCGCATGGTCGGGATATAAGTGGAACTCGCAGATGCATGAATTTGACAACAAATGTGGCGTCGCATGTGCGACTAAATGAACCACAAATGCGATTTTGCTGGTAGCCTTCATATATTCGAGGGTTTGAGTACTTTTCTCATTTTTGGGTTTGTGGAGCTCGATCTAAGGCAATTTGTGGAGTTTTTTTCATCTTAATTGAAGAAGTAAGTGAAGTTTGATCACTTTTGATGATAGATATTGATTACCCATTGATTATTAAATCTAATTTTCATGAAACTAGGGTCGGATTTGGGGGGGGGGGGGGTTTGGACTATGTTATTACAGAGTGAGATTTGATGATTTCGGGGTGATTTGTTGTTGGAATTGGATGAAACATATATATTTGTAATCACATTGGAAGGGGTGTTTGGAATTTGTGAGTATGGTTGGTTTTAGAGGTGCATTCCCGAGGTTGACTCTTTGGTTTTACTTTTTTTTTTTAGTTAAAATCCTAGATTTATCTTGTGGAATCGTTTCATATGGCTTCTATTGATGTTATTAAGTTAATTTTTCTAGATTCGAGCCATCCTGAGGTTGATTTCCGAGGTTATGGCTTGCTAGAGTACTAATTTGGCTTGCTTGATGTAATTTGACTCCATAATACCGAATTGAGCTATGATAGCATGCTTTGCATATGCATACACATTAGCTTGTCATTAATATCAATCGAGGAGTAGGAGACTTGATATTTATTGATAATATACATGTAAGCTTATATAAATGTTCTTTGTGTGATATGATTTAGACTGAGCCAGTAACCATGCCAGGAGGATTATGACAATGAGCTTGTGACCACGCTAGGCGGATTGTGACTATTGGCACATGAGGTGTCCGTGTAATACATGAGTAGTCTGTGAAGAACCAGATATTGATATTATGGCACATAAGTTGTCTGTGAAGCAAGTGAGTTGCTCGTGCAGTTGATATTATTAGTACGTGAGTTACCCGTGCAACACGTGATTTATTTGTGTAGCGTGTGGATATAGATCCATCCCCCCTAGGGTCACCCTCTCATGATTTTCACTTGATGGTGTACACACGGATTTGAGGAAATATGATCAGGGGTTTGGTGCGGATATGGTAACATTGAGGAAAATATGGCCAGTGTCTGTTTTGGATTTTTCATTTTATCTTTACTTGAAATTTCCGTGGTTATGATTTACTTGCATATCATCTTTATATGCAAGATCATTGACTAGGCGGAGTACTTGAGTAAGTATGCACACACAAATGGTCCTTTCTATGCTTTATGACTTGATCACATTATTATTATGTACTTATTGACTTTATGAATCTGTATATATTATAGCAATTATCGTTTATAATTCTTTATTCTTTTACCTTGTCGAGGTTAGTATGATGTTAAGTGCATCGGGTATGTTTTACTCATGCTACACTCTACACATAATTGTTCAGATCCAGGTGTCAGATCCAACCATCAGTAGCGAAGCTGCTTGTTGAGCTGATCATCGAGAGACGAGGTAGAGCTGCATTCTCGACCTTAGTCTTTGCATCTTTGTTCTTATGTACTGTTGTCTTTATTTCAGATAGTATTGTGTTTGTCCATTTCAGACTTGTATTTCCGTATTAGAGCTGATGACTCAGTATTTACCAGTTCTGGTGGATTTTATTATGTATTGGCAGTATTATGCTATATTAAGGTTTCAGACCCATGTTACTTCAGTCATTTTTGCTATTTGGTTCATTATTGGTATGTCCAGTTTGCCTTGCAAGTGTGTTAGGAAACATCATGACTGGTTGGATTTTGGATCATGACAAGTTGGTATCAGAGTCCTAGGTTCATAAGTTCTACGGGTTATGAGAATGTTTAGAAGAGCCTTGCGGATTGGTACTGAGATATTTGTACTTATCTTCAAGAGACTATCAAACTGTTAGGAAAACTTCACGTTCACGCATTGTTGTCGTGCATATTTGTTGTTTTTGATGTTTGAACCTTTACTTTTCTATTATTTCATATACAGTGAGGACACATGCATCTGAATCAGGCGGACGGACAACAGTATCACCAGTTAGGGTTGCGGTAGCGGTCGAGGTGGGGCTCGCACTACAGCTTGGGCAGTACCTCGGACCAACAAGTTGCTCCAGCTAAGGAGTAGGTTTCAGATATTGTGGAGACGATGGGACCATCTTAGACACCGCCGATATCTATTGTTATCTATGGTCTTCAAGAGGCCTTGACTCAGATTTTGAGTGTGTGTACGAGATTAGCTCAAGCAGTTTCGAAGGCAGTTTTACCATCTACCTCACAGGCTGGGAGAGGAGCCCAGACTCCCGCCGTCCATACTATAGAGTAGCTAGCTCAGGGTCATCAGACACTAGGGTGTTACTAGTGTAGCTAGTTGTTGATGCTTAGGCCGAGGTTGGTCAACCCATGACACATGCAGAGTAGAGGAGGTTGGAGATGTTTAGAAAGCTTGATCCACTTGTGCTCAGCGGAGAAGAGTCAGAGAATGCTCAGGATTTTCAAGATTGGTGTCATCAGATTATTCGCAGCACAAGTATTGTGGATATAGTGGAGTTGACTTCCATACTTTTGAACTGACAAGGGAAGCCTACAAATGGTGGAAATATTATGAGTTAGGCAGGACATATGGCACAACACCACTCACATGGCATGAGTTTTCAGTTCTCTTCTTAGTGAAGTTTGTCCCACATACTCGCAAAGAAGAGTTGCATAGGGAGTTTGAGCAGTTACGCCAGGAGGGTTGACTGTGACCCAGTATGAGATGAGGTTTGAATATTTTGCATGTCATGCTATATGGTTGGTTCCCAATGAGAGGGAGAGGATCAAGAGGTTCATTGATGGCCTCAACTACAGTTTATGTTACAGTATGTCTTGAGAGGTTGCGACAAATGCTAAGTTTGACCAGGTGGTCGAGATTGGTAGACGCTTGGATAAGGTCAACAAGTTTGAGAGTGAGGAGAGGGAGTCCAACAGTCCTCGTGGTTGAGGTGGGTTTAGCAATGCCTCATCTAGAGGCTAGTCACATTACAATAGAGACCGTCCTCGTAGGTCCGCTCAGGAAGCTCGTCATGTTCCTCATAGTTCTTTAGTTAACCATAATCATACAGTTCTTACCCAGTTCAATCATCATTCGGTGTGCTGCCGAGACAGAGTTTTTATCGGTCTCCATCTACATAGGGTTCCACAGGTAGTTATCCGGATTTTAGGGTCATCAGCTTCGTAAGAGTAGGGGTTGTGTTAAGTGTTGGGACTTGGGTGATCCCAATAAGGATATCCCTGGACTATTGAGCAGGGTTCCACAACAGGGCTCGCAACCTATGATATTAGTAGCAGTAGCTACACCACCCACCAAACCAGCTAGGGTTGGTACTCAGGCAGTTCGAGGACGCGCTAGAGTGGGAGGTCGATCTAGTGGTGGTCAGGCATGTTGCTACATATTTCTAGCCAGGCCATGGGGAAATTGCTTCCAATACCGTGAACACAGTTATTGTTTTAGTGTGACACAGGGATGCTTCGGTATTATTTGACCATGGTTCCACTTATTCATATGTGTTGTCATACTTTGCTCGTTATTGGATATGCCTCATGATTGTTTAGTTATGATGTTAATATATCTACACCGAGGGGTGATTCCATTATTGTGGACCATGTATATTGGTCGGGTGTGGTGATAATTGGGGTTATGAGACGAGAATTGATCGTTTATTGCTTATAATTATTGATTTTGACGTGATTTTGGGCATGGATTGGTTGTCACCATATCACGCATCCTTGACTGTCACGCTAAGACCATAACATTGGTGTTGTTGGGGGGTCTAATATTAGAGTGGAGAGGCGCTCTGGATCCTGTTCCTAGTAGAGTGATTTCACATCTGAAGGCTCAACGGATGGTTGAGAAAGGATATTTGGTGTACTTGGTCTTCGTGAGGGATGTTATGTTGATGCTCGTACTGTTGAAGCAGTTCCGATAGTGAGATACTTCTCTAATCTATTTCCAGCAGACATACCAAGCATGCCACCGAGTGGTCCGTAGTTGATTCACGAAGAGACTAGTTGTGGCTAGACAGGAGGTCATATGCAAATCAACAGATCATGCAAGATAAACGTAGTGAAGCCCAACATAGTGAATTCAGTCTCGCAAATATGACATCATGATCTTTGAGAAGTTTTCAGATGGGAGTTGGGTGGTTAAAGGTACCATATGAGTGTTATAGAAATGAAAGAAAGTGTCAGCGGGGAGAAACTCAAAAATCTCAGTTCAGAAGTAACCTTACGAGCACAGGGGCATGGAGGTATGTAACTAAGGATAATTATAGGCATGTAAGAACATCAAAGATTCTTTCAGGTATACGATGTAATAAGTTCGCAACTTTACTGGAGTCAAAGGGTCTCCCTTAAGTACCACAGAGAAAGCCTAACTAAGGAAATAAGGAATAATGCTTCAACTTAAGCATAGTCACATAAACAAGAAATGGTCTTGTAACAACAGTCCCACAACAACATTGTATGCACTCCATAAGAAAGTGGCACCTATCATGGCTAATGAACGGGAAGAAAAAAAAATCAAGAGGTGATATTCAAGATCATAAGGGTTGCACGAAAATCCAATATATGTGGGCACTAAGATGATCCAAGTATTCATGCACCAAGTGTAAGAACGACCAGGAAAAGACATTACTTACATTTAAAGGCAACTGATAGGGCACGAAAGGAAATCTATGGTGCTAGCAAGTTAAAAGAAGGTTTTGAGTAGAATGAATAGATATGTGTAGGTCACGCGCTAAAGTATCGTATAGAGACAAGATTTTAGGTAGATAGGAGTAAGGATAAGAAAATGTGAGTGACAAGGTGACGAGAATAGGTAAGTCCTCAGGAATTAAACCCATCAAAACAAGAAAGCTGATAGTTTCCATAAGTTATAGAAACCTCGGTAGAGTCTAAATGAACTCAGAGGAGTCTAAGAATAGGAGCAACTAGAAGAGGTGAAATACTGACCCGGTAGTAGAATAAAGGTGTAATGGTGATAGATAAGAGGGTAGCGCTTATGCCTTTGATTAAGTAACAATTTTGAGAAAAGGGATTTCATGAGTTGCACGAGATTAGAACTCATATGATGAATCACGTTTGGATGCTATAAAATACGGTTATTGAAGTATAGTATCAACTCTATCTGGATCAGGAAAATCACTTCAGAGGTTCCCCGATGGAACGTGAGCCCTGGTGACAATGTATTACGTAAGAGGTCTCAAGTTATCAGTAGTAGATACAGATCAACATTAAGGTGAATCAACAATAGACGGATAAAAGTTACAAAGTATGAGATTAGAATAGGCCATCATTCTTAAGATGAATAGTAGTAAGGAAGAACTAAAGGACTTAGATTTATACATATAGGATAAGCAGCGAGAGAGTAACCTAGAGTTGTGTAGCAGACCTCGGTAGTAATAAACCGAAGTAAGTGTTATGGTATAGTATGACCTACCTAGATGTATTAAATCCATAAGGATAGAAAACCAAGGCTATGAAACAGAACATAATAATAGTCGTAAGTTCGTAAAGTACCAAGAAAAGAACTTCAGTACACCTATATATGCTCAAAGGGACATCTTGTCATAGTTCTGTATATGTTCACAACGTGAAGCTAAAATATTGGCAAAATGCTTGAGATAAAAGGAGAGAAGATCCGCACATAAAAGGACAAAGTCATACAGGTTGCATCACAGAAGGTAGTCAGTGTTACGAAATGGAAAGAATCCCAATCACAAGTCGTGATGTGAGAAGAGTCTTAAGGGGGGAATGCCCTGGTCTTTAGATTTATTCACAGAATAGTTGCCTAGATAGCAAAGAACAATATTAAAGTATTCATAAGAGCCATAGGTTATAAGAATGATAAGTGCATCAGTCAACATTCGAGGACGAATGTTCCAAAGGGAGGATTAATATTACACCGCATGATTTTGTATGAGAAACTACATCGTAAATCAATTGATGCAACCTTGGAAATGAGATCCTCTTTGAAAGTATATAAAGTGATTTAATGATGTTACGGCCCATTTTTGCAAGCCTTTAAGAGTTAAAATTTGGAGACAAATATGTCTAAGGGGACATGTTTTTAGACCTTGTACTTCAGACGTCACTGTCATTATACGATTATCTAAGGTAATCTCAAAAAGGACGAAATCCTTCTACAAGGATAAGAAAGGTTTACCGAAGTCTTAAGTAATTTAAGATGAATATGAAATTTTTTAATCATGATTTAAATGAGTTTAAATTCATTATATGACTATATATGATGTTTGTATATGAAATATAAAGTTTGGGAAAAATCGAAATTAAGCCGACTAAGGATTTTCCTTGTAATGAAGCTTTTTGAATAATACAATTCGTGTGTTATGTGAGGTATTTTTTGGAAATATTACATACCGAATTGAAAGTCTTGGAATTTAGTTTACATTAGTGGTAATCGTTCACTGATACGATACCGGATAAAAAGTTATAGGCGTCAGAAGAAGGACCAAGGCTAGGGGTGCCATGTAGCACCTTTTTGACTTTAAAAAAAGGATATTTATATCCTTATCTCGTCTCTTTCTTAAATTTACCAGAGATCACGACCAAATAAGACCCTTAACTTTACTCTTAATCTCTCTACAAGGGTTTCAAATAAGATTATCATCTCGGGCACGGAATCAAGAAGCGATGACATTAGAAAGATCCGTACGACATAAGTATCGCTATATCACCTCACTTTTTCTTTGTAGTTTAAGTTTTGGAAGGTACTTAATAATTAAGAAATTTCCTAATTTCTATATTTAAGTTTTTAAATATCAATAAAGGTTTATAAATTCATTTCCTAATAGATAGAACTCACGTGTGATGATCGAAAGTCGTTAGTTCGAATTATTCGACTTGTAGTGAGTTGTTTTTATGGGCTGTTTCGTGTTACTTTTGGGTTGTCTATTTTGTTGTTGTTTAATTGAGATTTGGAGGACAAATTATGTCGAGAAAAACCACATAATGGCGAAATGGTGAATTACTCGTTCTTTGTAATATTTTCGGGGTGTTTGACACTACCATTGTTGTTGTTTTGGGTATGAAGTGTTTGAGGTGTGTTAGGCTGTTGTAAGATAAATATAACATGGATTTATACTTTTAAGAGTTAATTATATTGTGTTCTTGCTTTTTCTTAAGGTTATCTTTACATTAAGTTAAATGGATGGACTAGACATGAACTAGTGAATAAAGTTGCTAATTAAGGATAATTGGAGTTATGGATTGTTTTCCTTGTTATAAATATATGGTATAAGGATAGAACCATTGATGAATGAATTCACTATCATGTTAATGATACTATTAATTTAAAGTGAGTAGTCTATAAGGGGTGATATGGGGTATAAGAATTCCAGTTGGAGCTTGGCGCTCGTCATGAAGTAGTTGTGACTTGTTGTTATATTATGGTATCTTGTTATTGATGATTATGTATTGCTGGATTTCTCTGGTCATTGTTGTTATGTATATGGTAGTGGAGTAGGCTTTTGTTGCAGGGAAGATGCTGCCCAAATTAACATAAATGAGCTACTAGTTTAATTTGCGGACTTAGCCTTTACTCAACAATGATTTTGAATCTCCTTATGTTATGGTAGATTGAGTAGAGTTGTTTGAAGAATTTATTGGAAGGTATTAAGGACTCAATGAAGTTAAGGTATGTTAAGGCTATTTATTCTTTCCTTTTGGCATGATCCATATCATATAGACGAAATGTGCAAACGCGGAACTTTCATAAATGACTTTATTCATAGAAGCACTACGCATATATTATATGTATATGGGATATGGGAAAAGTTTATGGCGTTATATACACACCACCACACGATCAGCTAAAATACGTTGATGATTCCGCCCACAGTGGCTTAGATGATATGATGGGATGCCCTCATAGGCTTGATGATGTTATGTACGCATATACCTATGCATGGTATGCCATTTATACGCAAATGCGTGACATTATAAATTTTTCATGATTCACAGAGCTATTCAAAATTACAGATTGAGTTCTTTACTCCATGTTTGTTTTATGTCGTTTATATACTACTGGCATGCCTTACATTCTCGGTACTTTATTTGTACCGACGTCCCTTTTGCCTAGGATGCTTAGTTTCATGCCCGCATGTCTCGATAGATCTCCTTGTGAGAAACCCAGATGGTGAACTCTAGAATAGTAAAGTAAGATATGAATACTAGAATATTCAGAAATTTCAGAAGATAGGCAGTGGGATCCTGGAAGGGATTAATATTTACCTTAGTATGACTCCAACCCGTAGTAAAAAAAGGGAGAATGTTAGGCGTTCAAAGAGCTAGTGAGATGTAGCAAGGGGAGCTAAAAGTGAAAGAACATTTTCTTGAAGTTCTCAGAATAGAGTGATAGACAAAAATATTAGTCGGAGAATAAGAAGAGAGTAAATGAATCACCATGAGTAAGATGTGGTAAATGAGTGATAAAGGTAATTCAAAATATGACACGATGATAGAGTCTATGGTCAAGTGAAGGAAAAGACAAGAGGAGATAGTCCTTGAGACAATAAAAGAGTATAGGCTAAAGGTCATATCCTCATTTCCAGAAATGAGTTGGTGACTCTAATGTGATTACCATAAGAAAAAGTTAGACCCCGGAGTAATATAAATTAGTATGGGCTAGTGAACAAGATACACTGAACATGAATTAGGGATCAGAAGATTTGATAATAGTCAACATCAAGAGAATATTAGAGATCACATTCCACAAATAATACAATGGAAAACAAAAGAATAACATTTAATGTTCATTCAGGAAGACGCTTACCTAAAGCGAGCGTTGCGAGCAAAGTTAAGCGTAAGGGACTAAGTGTGCTAGTTACACTAGGTGTCACCCTTATGCGTAAGAACATCAGTTATCCTTGGTACATAAGGGTTATTGCAAGGTGGGTAAGATGTCATTAAAGATGTGAAAAGACACCAAAGATAAAAAAGGTAACAATGGAATAGTAAATGAAGAATGTGGTAAAAAGGCGAAAGGAAATTATGCAAGCACGATGTTGGGGAGAGGAAGTAAGGGTTCCCCCGAGATGTTATTGATAAATAAGGGGACAATGTGAGAGGTAAGTTAAGACAAAGGATATACACCAAGAGAGATTACGCCGAATATAGATATGAGAATTAACCAACGAGTAGTCAGTAGTTGATTCAGGAAGAGCCTAATTATGGCTAGACAAGAGGTCATAGAAAAATCAGTAGATCATGTAAGATAAACGTAATGAACCCAAACATAGTGAATTCAATCTCGCATATATGACATCTTGATCCTTGAGAAATTTTCATATATGAGGTGAGTAGTTAAAGGTACTGTAAGTGTTACAGAAATGAAAGAAAGTGCCAGCGGGGAGACAACCAAAAATTTCAGTTCAGAAGCAATCCTAAGAGCACAAAGGCATGAAGCTATGTAACTGAGGATAATTATTGGCAAGTAAGAACATCAAAGATTCTTTCGAGTATACGATGTAATAAGTTCGTAGTTTTACTAGAGTCAAAGGGTCTCCCTTAAGTACTACAAGGAAAGACTAGCTAAGGAAATAAGGAAAAATGATTCAAATTAAGCATAAGGACATAAAGAAGAAATGGTTTAGTAACAACAGTCTCACAACAACATTGTATGCACTCCATAAGAAAGCGGCACCTATCGTGGCTAATGAATGGGAAGAAGAAAAAAAAATCAAAAGGTGATATTCAAGATCATATGGGTTTTATGGAATTCCAATATATGTGGACACTAATATGATCCAAGTATTCATGCAACAGGTGGCAGAACGATCAGGAAAATTCATTGCTTACATTAAAAGACAGATGAGAATGGACGAAAAGAAATATATGGTGCTAGCAAGTTAAAGGAAGGTTTTGAGTAGGATGAATCGATATGTGCAGGTCATGCGCTAATTTATCGTATAGCGACAAGGTTTTAGGTATATAGGAGTAAGGATAAGAAAAGGCGAGTGAGAAGGCGACGAGAATAGGCAAGTCTTCAGGATTAAACCCATCAAAACACGAAAGCTGATGGTTTTCATAAGTTACAAAAAGCTCGGTACAGTCTAAATAAACTCAGAGGAGTCCAATAATAGGAGAAATTAGAAGAGGTTAAATATTGTCTTGGTAGTAGAATAAAGTTGTAATGGTGATAGATAAGAGGATGCCATTTATTCCTTTGATTAAGTAACAATTTTGAGAAAATGGATTTCGTGAGTTGCACGGGATTAGAACTCATATGATGAATCACGTTGGGATGCTATAAAATACGGTTATTGAAGTATAACCCCTAGGTGGATCAGGAAAATTACTTTAGATGTTTTCTGATGGAACGTGACCCCGAGTAACAATGTATTACGTAAGAGGTCTCAAGTTATCAGTGGTAGATATAGATCAACATTAAGGTGAATCAACAATAGACGGATAAAAGTTACAAAGTATGAAATGTGATTAGGCCGTCATTCTTAAGATGAACAGAAATGAGGAAGAACTAAAGAACTTAGATTTATACATATAGGATAAGCAGCGAGAAAGTAACCTAAAGTTGGGTAGCAGACCTCGATAGTAATAAACCGAAGTAAGTGTTATAGTATAGTACAACCTACCTAGATGTATTAAAGCCATAAGGACAGATAACCAAGGCTATGAAATGGAATATAACAATAGACATAAGTCTTTTAGTCATAAGTCTACTTATGTGTAAGACTTATGACAAGTCTTGGTTTCATTTCATTTGGACATAGAATAATGAAGTAAGAAAATCATATACCTTTCTTTCTAATTCAAACCATTTCACACTACATGAAAATAGGTCTTTAACGACGGAAAATTTGATCGTTAAAACTCCAAATCCGGTCGTTATCAGTCAATTACGATGGGGTAAAAATTGATCGTCACCGGTCGTTTGTGCCTCCGTCGTTAAAGGTAAATGACCGGATTTTGATCCCATCATAAAAACTTTTTTAACGATGGCAAGGAATCCAGTCGTTATACCAACATTAGCGAGGGGATTTTCCCATCGTTAAATATTTTCCTAGTCGTTAAACACTTAACTAGCAGTAACCAATTTTCAGTTGTTGTTAGTGTTTGGCGACCAAAATTCCTTTCGTTAGTTGTATGTACTTTTAACGAAATGATTTTCATGAACCAAAATTTTCCTTCATTAATGTGAGATTTAAATTAATAAATATATTACACGCATTTAACATGATACAAAGAATGAAGTCAATATTGACATAAAATATCTTTTTTAATTATATAGAACTAAAGCATCAAAGTAGCAATAATATATTACATACAAATTGCATGATCTTTTTTTTCAATTCCTTAAAGAAAACAGAAAATTAAAAAGATATAGTAGTTTGTACAAATGATGACAACTCCTAATAAAACAAAAAAGATTTCCATTGCTCTTCAACAATTCCAGCTGCTAATTCAACTTGCTTGAAATTATCTTTACGGATGATTCTTCAAACTTCTTCGGGCCCTTTATCTATTAAAAAAGGTTCACATTAGTTGAGTAAGAAAATAAGATTTAATATTGGTAAGTTACTACCACACAGTAAAATATACAACCACGAAGCGAATAACATTTCAAAATACTATAAACAACCAATGCTTCTTATAACAACGTTACTAAATCCAACATTAAGAGTATCATGAAATGTATTAGAAATGCTCGCCAACAGTATAATAGCCATAATATTGGAAGCAAATGATATCATACAAAAAAGTATTTCTATTCCCTCCTTTTGCACAATGGTGCTTCTCTCTTCATAACACTCCCATTAACACTGCAATTTCCTTAACTGTTCTTTTAAATGTTTTTTTTTTTCAAAGATCTCAAACGGAAAAGTGTAAGAAGAAAACGAGAGTGATCACATACTAGCAAGATCGATAAACAAAGTAAACAAACATAATTTTTCGAAGAAAATAACAAACAGATTCATAAGAAGGTCCTGAAACATTTACATGAAAACAAGATAACTAAACTAATTAAGATGGAAACAACAATTACAAGACTATGTTTTTCACTTGTAAGAACCTTAGAAAATGCTCACCCAGAAAATATATAACAACTTGTTATCTCGGGTTTCATTTGCATGACTCAAAATCACCACATATATCTTGTTTAATACATAAGATAGTAAAAAGATACTAAACTGTGAATTTGGTCCACATGAATTTGTATCTTTTAGCTTGCCAAGCACATATAATATTATATGTTCAAACAATGAATCTGAGATGCACATATCTAATTGGATTATTAGAGTAACTATACATATATCAAGGTCAGTACTTTATTTAACTAACAATAAAAGATTTCACTAAATTCATTTAAGGATATTCATCATGTAAAAATTGGTCGAAAGCTTATACACCTGTTAAATAATTCAACTTGTACTTTGTTGACTTGTAGATGATGTTGATGAAGGTTGATCAACCAGTAATCTTATAAGATGATCATACTTAGACTCAAAGTCGTCCATAAATTTTTTCGGAGATTCTTTTGCTTTTTTAGTTGTATTCTTTTTTTTTGGCAATCCACTAGGCAGTGCCTAGAGCTAGTATTTATTTATATATATTAAAATAAAACAGAGTATCATTTCGTCTTGCGAGGTGAAAAACCATAATTTATGCCTACTACATAGATCCTATTATCAAGTTTGTGAATGAGACTCCCAAACTTGATATTACACACTGATATACTAATAGTATGAATACTACTATCTAACGATTGCATAAAACTATACAAGAAACTGTAAAATTTGTTGTCCAAAGGTTCACTCAAACTATGCTGCTCCCTCCTTGTGTAATTCATATCCATTGCTTGAATTAACTTCCATATCTTAATGGTCGTGGCTATTAGTTGTATGCTACACTGTCGACAGCCTCGCCCCAGCAGTGTTGAAGAATCATTGTGTGTAGCAACTGAGCTTTCAGCTGATCTCCTTTTTCTTACTGCATTATCCCCAGTGTGCTGTTGTGACTCTATGATTTCTGATTTCGAATAAAAAACAGTCATTGTGTTGATTGACTCTCGCGTTATCCAGTATCCTTTTTCCATACTTGTGCATGCCACCTTTCCTTCTTCAAGGGAATGAGTACATTGTACTAATACCACCCATTGAAGTCGTATTGAATGGCAACACATGAGTACACTACTGTTTCCTGCAAAAAAGAACACTAAGTTAGTGAAAAGCATGATTACCTTGTACTCGTCCCAAAGGATTTGTACAACGTAACCAGATGTGATCCCCGAGTTTCTAAACCAGCTTTTCATCCTGTTATCATTATTGAATTGTTGCTGACTCCTCTGTCCTTCATTTTTGTTACACAGTCTGGGCAGTTTTACTCGTATCTTCTTGTGTTCAATTCTCTTAAATTCTGAACATTTTTTATGGTCCAGCTTCATAAACTGTGAATACAACACTGTCCAGTTCTCTTTCATGTCTTTTTCTCCAGTTTGTTCCATCCTCTTTATTTTCTTTTGTACTGTGATATTGTCTGGTTTTAATGTCGAACAGAAGTCCATTTGAGCATATAACATAAGCATCTTCAATTCATCATACTGCCCAATTCTCTTAAGTGTTCTGGGCATATTTTCCATCAGTGCAGTGTTCCCATTCCAGCTCCACCAGCTCTGCCCAATTCTCTTCTGGGCTTGTTACTGCTGACCCTTCTTCCCATGATATTCCATGCTACTAATATATTTTCTAGATCTAAGGTCCTTCCTTTGGAATGGATGCAACCACCACTTGGAGATCCCTTTCGAAATAGAACGATATCTCAGTTATTGTACCTGCAAAACAACAAACCATGTTAATAAACCAATGGATCACCATGCTCTCTTCAATATTGATTTGAGCATGATGATATACTGCATTGTTCCTCCTAATCCAGTTAACTCCTCTTCTTCACTCATCAGTTCTTTGCAACCCTTACTCGCAAATATGGGCTTTGCATCTTATCATCATTAATAATCTTTCTACCCATTGTATCCAGCTCCCAGAAATCTTGGCATTCTATATCTCCTCTGTCTAAAGCATGGTTAGCCAGATGATCTGCTAACCTATTTCCTTCTCTAACGATATATGACACCCTTAGTATATATTCATCCTTTAATCTCTATATCTCTTACATTTGATCAACTAGACTCCAGGGTGGTTTCCACACTCCTTCAATAATTTTTACGAGCATCATCGAATCTGTTTGCAACCATATTTGCCTATAATTCATTGCTTTGCGNCAGCAATCTCCCTTCCACTTGCATAAATCAGATCCCCATGTTTATCTCTCAAACAGAATCCTATTGAGCTTCTCCCTGGATTTCCCCTACTTGCTCCATCTGAATTCACTTTAATCCATCCTTCTTGAGGCAATTCCTACAGGACTTTCTCATATTTTAACTCGGGTGTATAGTTTTGTAACATTTGTAAGATCTCCAGCCATCTATGAGGTACTCTTAAACCTGGTTTCCTTGTCTGAACTAATGCTTGGATTGTTGTTAAAACCTGATAGATCACATGATTGATAGACACAGCCTCTCCATGTTTCCAGCTATTTCTCCTCTTCCATAATTCCCACACGATGCATGCTGGTAAGGCTTGAATTATTGGTTTGATCCTTGGTTTCACTTGGGCAGTCCAACACCTGGTAATAGCTTGGCGTAAAGAAAATCCGTCCATTATAATACCAGCCCTAGCCAGAAAGAATTTCCAAACAGTAGAGGTTGCTGTTGATGTAAAGAACAAGTGCACCAGTGATTCTTCTTTAGGTTCTGCGCAGCACCAACACCTTGAAGGCATGAAGTATCCTAACCTCCTCATAAAATCATCTAAAGGCAATTTTGCTTTCACAATTTCCACATGAAGAATGATATTTTAAATGGTAGTCCTTTCACCCACATCATCTGATACGCTTGCCTAGGATTCTCTCTTATCCTAATATACTCCCATGCTGATTTCACTGTAAAGTTACCCCTACAATCCAGCATCCAATATG
>ML325783.1:1466-35859 GCA_005239505.1 Nicotiana paniculata | reverse complement strand
CAAACCGCAAGAAATATAAATTCCGTGGTACACTACAACAAAAAAGTAGAGGTGGAAGAATCAAAAGATAAGGGAATCTTCCAAGCAGGTAACACCGCCCAAACAGGTATGGAAGAAATTACTACCAAAATAGGTACGGACATGTACGAAAGAAGATACTCACGAGAAGGTGAATCAAGTCACCACGGAAGATGCATTGGACCACACAGATGTAGATTTCAGAACGGACGTCATTCATGAACCGGAGGAAGACGAGCACATCAAAACAACTACGGAAGAGCTCGAAGTTGTTCCATTGTTTGAACAAAAACCTGAATAGAAAGTGTATATAGGCACGAGGCTGAGCCCCGGTCGAAGAGGTAAGTTAATTGATTATTTAAAGGCTAACGCAGATTTCTTTGTGTGGTCCCACTCAAATATGACAGGTTTTCGACTAGAAGTGATGACTCATAAACTAAATGAAGATCCATCCTTCGTACCTATTAAGCAGAAGAAAAGAAAGCAATGACCATTCAAGAACCAAGTGATTGACGAAGAGGTACATAAACTCTTGAAAATTGGTTCGATACGAGAGGTAACGTACCCTAACTGGCTAGCTAACACTGTGGTAGTACCTAAAAAGAATGGCAAATAGAGAGTATGGGTAGATTATACTGACTTAAATAAAGCATGCCCCAAAGATTTGTTTACATTACCACATATAGATCAAATGATTGATGCCACTGCAGGTCATGAATTGTTAAGCTTTCTAGATGCATATTCTGGTTATAATCAGATTAAAATGGATCCCTCAAACGAGAAAAAACCTCCTTTATTACAAACAGGGGGACTTATTGTTATAAAGTCATGCCTTTTGGCTTAAAAAACGCTGGAGCCACCTATCAAAGGCTAGTGACCCAGATGTTCCGGGAACATCTGGGAAAAACGATGGAAGTTTACATCGATGGCATGCTGGTAAAATAAATGCGGGCGGACGACCATTTCCAGCACCTCTCTATTACCTTTGACATTTTACGCAGGTACAATATGAAGCTGAATCCAGAAAAATGCGCTTTTGGCGTAGGATCAGGTAAATTCTTGGGTTTCCTTGTATCAAACAGAGGAATAGAGGTAAATCCTGATCAAATTAAAGCTATAGAAGAAATACCTAATGTACTTATAAACAAAAAAGAAGTTCAAAGCCTTCCCAGAATAAATGATCAACAGAATCATGCACGGAGAGGGAGAAGCATCCTCAAGGGCAGAAATTCAACTTCAGGTAGGAAGGATCAATAACAGGTGTAGACTCGTCGTCTGAGACCACCTTCCTTCTGCGTGACCTATGGATTAAAGAACCCTCTTTATTCCTCCTCTTCTTCCGAGGTCCTTGACCCACCTGCTTTTCTCTTTGAGAAGAAGAGTCTGAAATGATCTCCTGAGCCTGAGCCAGGGATAACTTGGGAATAGACGCGGATGCAGAAACTCCACGAGAAGGAAACCCTGTCAAAAGGAAAGGATTAAATAATTCTCAAAGGAAGAAACAAGTACAAACAAAAACTTCACTTACCATGAGTCTTAACTCTCCAACCAAACCTCTCAGAGTGGTACTTCTATGAACATTCTAATGGAGCGATTAACAAAAGCTTTTCTACCCAATCTCTGAAACCGGAGACATTCTCGACAGTTCCCATGATTTCTGCAATAAAGAAGAAACAACTATGGTATTGATAAGACATCTAAAGCAAAAAGCAAGGAATGTGAACAAAAATGCACTCACGTGCAAGATTCCACTTCTCAGGGAAGGGAAGATTATCTTCACCCACTAAACCAGCAGTAGGAACAACAACATATCGAAGAAACTATCCTCGATCCTTATCATCCTCAGGAGTCACTAACACCCTTTTACTCCTAGCAGCCATGGTAAAAATTCCCTGACGGAACAATATTGGGGAATATAGGTGAATAAGATGATGAAAGGTAAAGGGGATCGAAGCTAAGGTAGCCAAGTATCTAAGACATGCAACGACTCTCCATACAAGAGGAGTAAAATATAACTTGTAAGGGACATCCGAACTACTATTGCAATACACTTTACTTTTCGTGCATCTCATTGATTTTTCTTTATTTAATTACTTACAATAATCAGTCTTGCCTTGGTTATCAGAAACCCGTGTTCATCCTAAAAATAGCTTTGGTCAAAGGATCTAATTCTTTGGTTAAACAACAAGTCTTACCGTATTTTCCATGATGATTTTTCCATCACTTCCTTGGGTCATGTTCACCGCATAGTTTTCGTGTTCATTATTTGCTTCTTGGGTATGATAGTGTTCCCAACGAAAAGGGAAAGAATTCACACTAAAATGGCTATGGTCACCAAGACTCTAATGGAAGGAATCGAGGGACAGACATACACCATAGTCCCTATGATTATAGATGATATCTATCGGGCCTTGGACCACTGCCAGAAAGGGTCCAAACATTTCGAGGGTTGCAATTTGCTACTGCAGTTGTGGTTAATGGAGCATCTCCAAAAGAGTCAATATCGCTAGGAGTTTCCACAAAGGGAGTGGAATGACCATATTGCCTTCCATCACCCTAAATGGATGACTTATATTCTGGACAGGTTTTGTCAACCAGAGAGTGCTAAGTAATGGGTGGAGTTCTTCGACAATTTGACTGAGGATCAGGTTCAGTGGATGTTTGAATGGTTCCCTACTGACGAGTTCATCATCAGGTCAAGGGACGCTCATCACTTAGTTTTGATTGGGTTAAGGGGAATATACCCTTATGTTCTCATCAGGGTTATGAGGCAGGCAGGCAGGAAGCAGATCATACTGCGGGTCGCGAAGATAAGTCATTTCCGGGCAGATTTTCAGGATGACAACATCCCTTAAAAGTGTCAAGCTCAGCATATGTGGCACTCAAAGATTATTGTGGAAAAGAACACCATCGAGCTAGACAGGTATCATGCGGGACATGCACCCTTTTACCCAGCATGGTTGGAGGACAACTTAGCTGGGAAAGTTGAGCCAGGAATTGGTCGGGGAAACAAGGTCATAGACGAAGATGCAGAAATCCAAGTAAATTACAACAAGTTGTGCAAGAGGATTCATGACTCCGAGGCCACACATCAGGAGATACACGAGACAGACGAGAGATTAATCAAAGAATGGAGGGAAATGGCTATCACCTCCAATGAAAGGGAAGAATATCTGGAGCAGGTCTTGATGGAGCTGGGAGAAAAGACAATGAAAGAATTATCAACTGCCAGAATGTTGAAGGAGTCGAGGGAGGACATCTAGCAAGAGTATACCTGTTGTTGGGAATGCACGAACTGGGGGACCTAATTGATGGAGTCAAAAAGATCAAGGCTAGGGAAGGTCCTTCTGGGACCAAGTAGATTAGATTTATTTGCTTCTCCCAAATGTAATAAGGCCAAGTGTCAGTAGTGAATTACCTTTTATTATCTTAGTGTAATTTTGGGATTCGTCTATTTTTTATATTAATGAAATGAGGCATTTATTGGCATCTAAGTTCGCCAAAACAACTTGTCGCTACGCCTACCTCGGGCACAACAAGGCTCCCAAAATAGGACGTGAATTTACTTTCTACAATATGTGTTTAAATATTGAAAATATTCTTTTCAAAACTCTTACTGACTTGGCTACCTTTTGTTTTTCCTTATTTATTTTGATTATTCCCATTCCCCAAAGGTTGGTTCATGCATACTGGCATCATCAACTTATCATACTAGATCCAGGGGCCTTCCACCTTCTACTCCTCCAAGTCCACCAAAAGGCAAAGGGAAAGCAAAGATGGATGATTTGAACGGCATCAGAAAATACAACAACACACATGTTAAATATGCAGAAGCTTCTGATGGCCGAGGTACTCAGGACCCAAATGATGTGGTATCCCGATTTGAGCACAAAATACTAGAACTCCAGGGTGAACTCAAGCAGGTCCGGAGCTGAGCAAAGCTATCCCTCACACTCAATATCCCAGAAGTCAACCATTCAAACACTCAGAACCCCGCACCACCGCAAAACACTCCCAACAAGCACCTACAAAATCCAACCGCACCTCACCATTACACAACCCCACCACAGAATCAAACTATTCACAATATTAGCAAAACACCTATCATACTCCACAAAATACCCCACAAATCATTCCCGAACTCAGAACTCCACCAATGATCACCATTATACCCAAACTCTCGGTCACCAAAACAACCCTATATACGTGGAAACCCTACCTCACTCCACTCAGCCTGCATCCTATGCACCAGAATCCTCCGAGAAGGACCTGCTCATTAAGAACCTGGCTGAAGAGCTCAAGAAGTTGACAAGTCGGGTTCAAGGCGTCGAAGGAGGCAAAGGGATAAAAGGTATGAACTATGAAGACCTATGCATACAGCCAGATGTAGAACTGCAGGAGAATTACAAATTTCCCAAGTTCGAAATATTTGACGGAAATAGGTGATCTCAGGGTTCACCTGAGGACTTATTGTGACAATCTTGTAGGGGTCAGAAAGGATGAAAGGAATCGAATGAAGCTTTTCATGAGGAGTCTTACGGGAGATGCTTTATCCTGGTACATCAGCCAGGATCCTAAGAAGTGGGCCAACTGGGTGAGTATGGCGTCTGACTTCATGGACAGATTCAGGTTTAACACAGGGAATGCGCCGGATGTCTTCTACATTCAGAACTTAAAGAAGAAGCCCACTGAGACCTTCCGCGAGTATGCCACTCGTTGGAGGTCAGAAGCAGCCAAAGTCAGTCCGATATTGGATAAGGAGAAAATGAAAAAGTTCTTCGTCAGAGCACAGGATCCGCAATACTATGAAATATTGATGGTTATTGAAAACAACAAGTTCTCCGATATCATCAAACTCGGAGAAAGGATTGAAGAGGGCATTAAAAGCGGTATGGTGACAAAATTTGAGGCATTCAAATAAAGCACTGCAGTCAGGAGGTATATTGAAGAAGAAAGATGCGGGAAAATTAATGGTTGCTCAAGGACCCAAAACTCCATTTGTATATCAAACTTCCCACTTACATACCAAGCACTCCACCCACATATCAACCATCACCTCTTAGATATTCCCAACCAGCCACTGCTTATCACACATATAATTCGCAACCCTCTCACTTTTAGTCACCTCCAACTCGTCCAAACTACCCAAGACCTCGGCCTAACTTTGACCGCAGACCACCTAAATAATACACTTTCATTGCCGAACCCATTGACCAGTTGTATGAAAGGCTGAAGGCTGCTGGCTACGTCACTCCTATCCCCGCTGCGATCGTGGAGAATTCATCCCAATGGGTCAACCCAAATAAGACCTGTGCATATCATTCTAGCATGAAAGGGAACACCATTGACTAGTGCGGAACACTAAAGGATAAGATCCAGACATTGATTGATAATAAGGTCATTCAGGCCAAAGAAGCTACACCCAACGTCCACAACAACCCCCTCCTAGATCATTGGGGTAAAGGTATCAATGTGATAGAGACCGATNCCCTCCCCCCCCCCCCGCAGCTGCGCATGTTCCATTCAAAATGGAAGTAGACACACATTTCACAGTGACAATGTCAACCACACCGCCTTTTGACACTAAGGTTGTACCTTGGGATTATGTGGCCGAATCTAGAAAAAGAGTAAAGATCAAAATAGAAGAATCCGGTGCTGCGCAAGGAATGACCAGAACAGGAAGAGTCTATACACCAGAGCATTTGGGAGAATCCAGTAAGCAGGCTTCTAACAGACCGCCCGTTATTGAAACAAACCTGAATGACCTTTGGAGGAAAGTGCAAGCAAGGGAGTATTCAGTCACCGATCATCTGAACAAGATATATCCATCCTGTCACTGCTACAAAATTTAGAAGTGCACAAGAATGCTCTCTTAAAGGTGTTAAGTGAGGCATATGTACCTAACAACATCACTGGCGAGGAAATGGCCAATATGGTGGGACAGGTGCTGGAAAGTCACAAAATCACCTTCCACGAGGAAGAGTTTCCACCCGTGGGTTTGAATCATAACAGAGCACTGCACATTACCGTGCAATGTGAGGACAATTTCATTGCCAGAATTCTGATAGATGGGGGATCCAGTCTCAATATTTGCCCATTGACAACACTGAAGAGGTTGGGCAAAGGCCTGTATGAAAGATGAGAAGGGACTATGAATGTGAAGTCATTTGACGGGTCTCAGAGAGCTACCATTGAAGAAATCAATCTTTGTCTACAAATAGAGCCTACATGGTTTGATGTCGAATTCCATATGCTGGACATATCTGCATCACACAATATGTTGTTGGGACAACCCTGGATACATACCGCTGGGGTTATTGCGTCAACTTTGTATCATGCAGTGAAGTTCGAGTAGAACCACCAAGAAGTAATTATCCATGGAGATGGGAGGAACACTATTTACACCCGACAGACCATCCCGGTGGTTGAAAATAGAAGAAAGCTAGGTGGAGAGACTTATCATAATATTGAGAGGGTCAATGTGATCGAGAAAGATAAGTGGTGGAGTAGCAAGATAGAAATTATGCTAGCATGGAGAGGATATGAACCTGGCAAGGGTCTTGGAAAAAATCTTCAGGGTATCTCAAAACCAATACAGCTAAAGAGCAATAGTCCGCTTTTGGACTAGGATATCAATACACCTGGTAAGAATTTCAAGACTGGTCACCACCATGGCGTGGTCCTTACTATACGCTTGAGCAACCTATACCTCACCTGAATCAAACTTTCTAGCAGACAGATATCA
The DNA here is from genome assembly GCA_005239505.1 of Nicotiana paniculata. Classification (NCBI taxonomy): domain Eukaryota; kingdom Viridiplantae; phylum Streptophyta; class Magnoliopsida; order Solanales; family Solanaceae; genus Nicotiana; species Nicotiana paniculata. The sequence continues at coordinate 29,096 of ML325783.1, read as the reverse complement.
TGTGCGGATCAGAGGAGGAAGAAGCATTTTTCGCCTTGACGAACCTGTTCCTAGAAGATGAGTACATGGATTGCTGTGTAATTTTTGAAGAGGAGAAGAAGGAAGGCCCTACCATCAGAGTTGTGGAGAGAGGATCATTCCTTAAGAATTGGACTGTCAGACTATCCATGGATCGACGCGTCCTAGGGTGGCAAGGCTGAACAACATTATTTATTTTATTTCTGAAAAAAATGATTTCCCTTTTTGGAATTCTATTTTAAATAATATTTCCAATGTTCCAAAAACGTTGTTTTTGAGAAATCACATTTGTTTGATGCTTTAAATGAATTGATGATTAAAATTACCATTTCTCTCTCATATCTTTATCTATACAGCATTATTATTTCCTATCTCGATGAACCGGCAACTGTGACATGTAATGAGGCAACGCAACAAAAGGATAGTGATTCAGAAGAAGAGGATGTCATACCTAAGGAAATTGTCAGAGAAGTGGAGGACTTTGAGAACAAGTCTAAGTCCAACCTGGACGAGACTGAAATAATCAACATAGGAGATTCCAAAACTGTCAAGGAGAGCCGCATCAGCATTCACTTGTTGCCGTCAGAAAAGGAGGAGTACACACAGTTCTTAAGAGAGTATGAGGACATCTTTGACCGGATTAAGTACATATATTGTGGCCCACTAGTTGCCCACAAACCCAATGTGTCCACCAGTGAAACTCAGGAAATTCAAGCCTGATATGAGTCTGAAAATCAAAAAGAGGAAGTTATTAAGCAAATTAAGGCCAAGGTCCTCAGAGTAGTGGAATACCCAACCTGGTTACCCAACATCGTGCCCGTTCCGAAGAAGGATGGGAAGGTTAGAACCTGTGTCGATTATCGGGATCTCAACAGAGCCAGCCCAAAGGATGATTTCCCACTTCCAAACATACACATCTTAATCGATAATTGTGCCAGACATGAACTCCAGTCCTTTGTAGATTGTTTCTCCGGTTACCATCAGATTTGGATAGACGGGGAGGACGCTGAGAAAATCGATTTCACTACACCCTGTGGGGTGTACTGTTACAAGATGATGTCGTTCGGCCTAAAGAACGTTGGGGCCACCTACATGAGGGCCATGAATACTATCTTTCATGACATGATACATAAAGAGATTGAGGTGTATGTGGACGATGTCATCATTAAATCCAATAAGTCCACGGATCATATAGTAGACTTGAAGAAATTCTTTGACAGACTACGGAAGTACAACCTGAAGTTAAACCTCGCAAAATGTGCATTCGGGATTCCTTCTAGAAAGCTATTGGGATTCATCGTCAGCTGCCGAGGGATAGAATTGGATCCGTCAAAAGTCAAATCCATCCAAGAGCTACCACCACCAAAGACTAAGAAGAATGTAATGAGTTCTCTGGGAAGGCTAAACTATATTAGCCGATTCATAGCCTAATCCATAGTTATATGTGAGCAATTTTCAAGATGTTGAAGAAGGATGCTGTAACTCGTTGGACCGAAGATTGTCAAAAGACTTTTGACAAAATCAAGGAGTACTTATCAACACCACCAGTCTTGGTCCCGCCAGAGCCAGGTAGACCATTTCTACTCTACCTTGAAGTACTAGATGGAGCTTTCGGCTACGTCCTGGGGCAGCACAATGAGACAGGGAAAAGAACAGGTTACACCTTATGGAGCTTTCGGCTACTACCTGAGTAAGAAGTTTACACCTTATGAAGCACGATATTCTTTGTTGGAACGAACCTGTTGTGCCTTGACCTGGATAGCTCAGAAGTTGAGGCATTACTTTTGTGCCTATACAACATATATTATATCAAGAATGGATCCTTTGAAGTATATCTTTCAGAAGCCTATGCCCACTGGTAAGCTGGCCAAAAGGAAAATCTTGTTGAGTGAATTCGACATTGTTTATGTAACTCAAAAATCAGTCAAGGGACAGGCACTGGCAGACCACCTTGCTGAAAACCCTATGGGCAGAGAATATGAACCCTTGAAAATGTATTTTCCCAATGAAGAGGTATCATTCGTAGGAGGAGACATTGCTGAAGCCTACGATGGTTGGAGAATGTTCTTTGACGGAGCAACGAATTTCAAAGGAGTCGGCATTGGAGCCGTCTTGGTATCAGAAACTGGTCAGCACTATCCGGTATCTGTGAAACTCTGAGTCCCATGCACCAACAACATGGCGGAATACGAGGCTTGCATAATAGGACTCCACATGGCCATTGACATGAACATTCAGGAGCTGCTGGTGATCGGTGATTCTGATTTGCTTGTGCACCAAGTACAAGGAGAATCGACAACCAAGAATTCCAAGATATTACCATATCTGCACCATGTGCAGAAATTGAGGAAAAGGTTCATAAAGATAGAGTTTTGACATGTTCCCAGAATTCAGAATGAGTTTGTCGATGCATTGGCCACCTTGTCATCAATGATACAACATCCAGACAAGAACTTCATTGATCCTATCCCAGTAACGATCCATAGTCAGCCAGCATATTGTGCTCATGTCGAAGAAGAAACAGATGGGAAACCTTGGTTCCACGATAACAAAAGGTATCTGACAAAAGGAGAATACCCGGAGCATGCAAACCATACTAAGAAACGCACGTTTCGGATATTGTCCAATAATTTCTTCCACACCGGAGGAGCCCTATATAGAAAAACTCCTGATTTGGGATTATTGAGGTGTGTCTACGCGAAAGAAGCTTCTAAGTTGCTAGAAGAGATACATGCCGGAACCTGCGGCCCGCATATGAATGGCTTTATCTTGGCCAAGAAGACACTCAGGGCCAACTATTTCTGGATGGCCATAGAGACAGATTGCATCCGATATGTTCAAAAATGCTACCAATATCAAGTGCATGCAGATATGATAAAAGTGCCGCCGAATGAGCTCAATGCAACAAACTCACCTTGGCCATTCGCCGCCTGGGGAATGGATGTCATTGGTCCAATCGAGCCCACCGCCTCAAATGGGCATCGGTTTATCTTGGTAGATATTTATTACTTCACCAAATATCGAAGCAACATCTTACAAAGCAGTGACTAATAAGTTTGTAGCAGATTTTGTCGGCGACCGTATTGTTTGTCGGTTAGGAGTTCCAGAATTTATCATCACTGACAATGCCGCCAATCTCAATAGTGATCTGATGAAATCCATGTGCGAGATTTTCAAAATCAAGAACAAGAATCCCACAGCATACATGCCTCAAATGAATGGAGCCGTAGAAGCCGCCAATAAAAATATCAAGAAGATACTGAGGAAAATGGTAGAGAATCACAAACAGTGGCACGAGAAACTACCATTCGTCTTACTAGGACACCGTACCACAGTCTGCACATCAACCAGAGCAACACCCTATTTGCTGGTTTATGGTACTAAAGTCGTTATTCCCGTCGAAGTAGAGATTCCTTCCTTGAGGATCATACAAGAAGCTGAGCTCTACGACGCAGAATGGATAAAGAGTCATTATGAGCAACTAGCCCTCATAGACGGAAAAAGGATGAATGTGGTATGTCACGGACAACTTTTTCAGAACAGGATGTCCATATCCTTCAACAAAAGAGTCAAGCCGAGACAATTCACACCGGGGTAGCTGGTGTTGAGGAAGATCTTTCCGCATCAGGATGAAGCCAAAGGGAAATTCTCTCCCAACTAGCAATGTCCTTACATGGTTCACAAAGTATTGACAAGCGGAGCCCTCATACTCACATAAATGGACGGAGAAGTATGGCCAAAAACCAATCAATTCAGATGCAGTTAAGCGATATTATGTGTAACTGTTTATGTTTTCTGCATATGATGTATTTGAACTACGCTCGACCTGATTCCCATTTAAGAGGGGATACGTAGGCAGCCCTGTGGGTTCGGTCACAATTCAATAAAAAAATTTATTTTCCCCACCATCAGAAACTGGGGCAGAATTTTGAGGAGGACCCTATAAATTCCGAAGCAAGTTCAGTCGATCACAGCATATACAACAGTCAGAAATGTTTGTCCGTCTAACTGGGCCAAGATTTTGAGGAAGACCCTCAAAATTCTACGGCAGGAGAAGTCTCAATATCTCGGATCGTGTCACAGTCACTAGTTCATCTAACCAATTTTCTAAAAAAACATATTTTTTACTATGACTTTGAAAACTACGCATGCTTGCTTTTGAAATAAATCTGTTTAGCAAACGCTACCCCCAATGATTTGAACAGGATCTTCAGCCCGAGCAAAGCAAGTCAAGCAAGCCGATGGAGGCACGAACCGTCCTCCCCCTTACAAGAACTCGAGATTTTTCTTTGAATACGGGAACAAGGAATATGCACGCCTCGAAATCACAACCTTCATAACAACAACGATACCAAATCCACTTCCAGCTAAGAAATACTCTGCTATCACTTACTATTTCTTCTCTTTGCATGAGACTAAGATATGTCTCAATCTTTCATGAGGCCAAGCCCTGCCTCCATATTTGCATAAGGCTAAGCGTTGCCTTCCCTTTGCATGAGACTAAGCTTTGTCTCAATGTTGCATGAGGCTAAGCCCTGCCTCCATATTTTCATAAGGCTAAGCGTTGACTTCCCTTTGCATGAGACTAAGCTCTGTCTCAATATTTGCATGAGGCTAAGCCCTGCCTCCATATCTGCATAAGGCTAAGCGTTGCCTTCCCTTTGCATGAGACTAAGCTCTGTCTCAATATTTGCATGAGGCTAAGCCCTGCCTCCATATCTGCATAAGGCTAAGCGTTGCCTTCCCTTTGCATGAGACTAAGCTCTGTCTCAATATTTCATGTGGCTAAGCCCGGCCTCCATATTTGCATAAGGCTAAGCACTGCCTTCAATTCTGCATAAGGCTAAACCCTGCTTTCAATTTTGCATAAGGCTAAGCCCTGCCTTCAATACTGCATGAGGCTAAGACCTGCCTCCATATTTACATAAGGCTAAGCCCTGCCTTCAATTCTGCATGAGGCTAAGCCCTGCCTCCATATTTGCATAAGGCTAAGCACTGCCTTCAATTCTGCATAAGGCTAAGCAGTGCCTCCAATTTGCATAAGGCCAAGCATTGACTTCAGCTTGCACGAGACTAAGCATTGTCTCTCTGCATTGCCTATTCTCTTATTTCGGGCTAAGCTCAGCCCTCAAATTCATACAAGAATAAGCCATGTCTTGTCGCTTCTAGCATCATGACTTTGCATATCATGGGCTGAATTTGTTCGAGGGTGTCATAGTCTGAAGGCACCATCCTCATAGCCGGAAGACGCCATGTCATGGCCTGAGGATCTCTCAAACTTGCATATCATAATTCAAAGGCATCATGGTTCAGAGGCACCATTTATCATGGCTCGAGAACATCATCTCATGGCCTGCGAATCCCTGATTGAGAAATTCATGGCCTAGGACATCATGGTCTAAAGACATCATCCTCAACCGTCCAAAGACGATTTTCATGGTCCGAAGAGAATTTTGCATCATGTTTAAATTTACGCACAAATATATGCTTGTAGTACGTCTCTTACTTGCAGGTTATCCGACGAGCGACCGCTACCTCAACCGGATCAATCCCGCTCCAACTCATTCATACTATCTCAAACTTGACCGCTTAGCGCAACCATTTCACCTATTCCAAAAATTTGTATCCGTCCTTGCGATAATTTTATCGGTATATTCCGCTGATGGATCTAGAACTACACACAGCCTGATTCATGTGAAACCAGGGATATGTAAATAGCTCAGAAACCAGAGTGCGTCCTAAGCCTCTCAACTCATCCGACTCGGTCAAAATTGGCCATCATATCTTTACCCGACAACTCTTTCATCCTTCCCGGGTAAAGAGAGGCAGTTGTTGATACCTAATTTTTCCCTATTATATTTTTAAAACGCATATATATATACTTCAAAAACCATGCATTAGCATCAATAATATGTTTTCCATAATTTCTGCATTTTTAAGGGATTTTTAATTAATTTATCACAGTATTTTGTTATATAAATAATTATTAATTGCATCACAAATGATTTTATAACAATTTTATGACCTGATTTCACTACTTATATTTATACTAAGCCTAATTATTTTATAAATAGCCACATTTATGTTTTTTGGATTATAATTGTAATAATTTTGAAATAATAGCCCATGCATGCATTATATCTCACCAAAAGATAGCTTTTTATATTTTTATAATATTGAGTAATTATTTTAAATCATTTTATGCATGAAAATCATTTTTTATAACCTGTTAATTATATTTATAAATTATTTTATCAATTAAATTGGGTATTTAACAAATAACCTCTTAATTTCTTCAATTTTCAGACCTAACCCCTCAAATATTAGCCCAAAACCCTTTTAACCACCCCAAACCCCTTAATAATACCATCCCAAACCCCTTAAGCCTAATCTATATCTACCCGACCCAAACCCCCATCAAATCGTGGCAGTTGATCTTTTAGATCAACGGTCCACGATTAAACTTACCATTTTAATTCAAACAACCCTAACCCCTCTCTTCATTCCTCTCATTCCGCCGTCACCCGTTTCCTTCACCCTTCCAATTCTCTCTCAACTCACCCTAACCCTAATCGCCGCCACCAGCGAGAACCTCTCTTCTATGGTGTTTCAGTGCATTCTCCGACCACCACCGATCTCTTATACTGCATGGCTGTTTGATTTCATGAGTCCTTGAGAAAACCTCAAGAAAATCCAACATGTTCTTGCCTAGAATTTGTTTACCGGCCTGTCTCAGGCCGCTTTCGTTTGTAAGTATGGATTTTCTCTTGCTTTTAGTATGAATCAGTGGGTTTTTACCGACTCTCTTCATCTCCACTATTTTCTCGCAAAAAAACCTAGTTTCACTATTGTTCAATTCTTCTCATATCGTTATAGATCTGAGATGATTCGAGTATTATTGGGTGTTTTTCTTTAAAATCTCTTGTTTTATTTAACTGTTTCGATTTTTAGTTACTCTTTCTAAAACTAGGGTTCTTCCCAGACTTTCGTTAAAGGTTTTTACTTTCAAACGCTTAGTATGTTTATCTCTTTACATATATGTATGCTCGAACTCTAAAATTTCTCTGTGTGTTATTGATTTCTTCAATTTTGCTTTAACGGTGTGTTTATCTCTGTGAACGAGGCACATGAACTTGTTCTGTTTAGGGACTTAAACGATTTTCCCTGTCCAAAATCCATATTTTGTGAGATTCCTTGATTGACTCATGCTAAGGATCCGAACGATTTTATTTCTTGTTAAAATGAGAACCATTTGGGATACTTACTTGGTTGGTTTCTATTTAAGGGTTCAAATAATTTTTCCTATAAAATCAATACCCTATGAAGATTTTTTTTACTAATTGTTCTCTATCAATTGCCCCGTTAAAATCAATGTGCTAGGATTGTTACTGGTTTCCTTTTTTGTGACATGTTTCCCTATTTTACTTGCCTTAATTAGTAGACGATAGTTTGGGGATTTTTACCGACTCCCTATAAGGTATGATTTGGATTCTTTACCTTAATTGAATCCATGTTGTGACCGTTAATTGATTACCCCCAATTAAAGGGGTCTATTCTGGACTCCCTTATGGGAATTGATTCTGTGATTATTTGATTATCCTTAATTGATTGAATTCTGACTTTCTTTACCTTATTTGTTCTACTCCCTAAGTGCTATATATACACTCTTATTCTACCTCTAAAACACGGACAATAGTTCAATCACACACACAAAAACTTTCTCTCATCTCTCTTTCTGCTACTTTTGGTCATTGCTTGTCTAGCTGGCTGAAAGCCAAGGCTAGACTGTGGAACCCTACCTACTTTACTTTCTGCTTTGCTTCCTTAACTGGTATGTTCCTATCACAATGTCATACTGAGATTCAAATCTATGTGCTCCTTGTTTCTTTGCTTCTATTAAGGATGTGTCTTTCTATACTAGCATAACTACTGTCTAATTAACTCTGTTTACTGCATGACCAAGCATGTCTATGTTTCATTCTTCTTGTTTGTTACTTTAGCCAGCATATTTACTTGAATTCCTGTTTACTTCCTTCAACTATTATGCTCATTTTAGTATCTCAGACTCCTAATTTATCTGATTAACCCCAATTGGCATGACTAATTCTGTGTAGTAGACCCCTGTCCTCATTATGACTATTCCTGCATTCTGTCTCTATGCTTTACTGTCTATTACCACTTTAGCTTCAAGTATGATTTCCCTGTTAAGACTCTGAGTCAGTAGTTTGTGTTTTAATGCTATGAATTTGGTTGTTGGTTGTCATTCAACCCCTGCTTGTTCGGTGTACTTGTTGTTCAAAACTCTCTCCTTCTTATCATCCTTATGTGCTCATGTTTCAAGTGTCTTGTGTTACCAACCCCTGCTCCCTTTTGTGTAACTGTTTGTACACCTAGAACCAATACACAAACTGAAGTTGAATCTGGGCAATGTGACGCTTTTGTGACCATGTTGTTGCTTGTTGAACCTTCCTTCAAAAGGTTTTCAACATGTTTTTCACTCCTAATATGTTTTTCCTAAACTACTGCTACTCCCGAAGTATTTTCACTCCTAAAGATTTTACCTCTATATTGTCTTCCAAAAAGTCATCTCAACTATGTCAATCACTCTCAATTCTACTCTTAGATACTTAAGTTCTGCCCCTCCAATGTGTGTACACACACTGCCTAGGAATCCATGAGATTCCTCCGAACTCTGACACACTGGGGTTGGCTTTTCCACACTGCACAAAAACTATTTTCTTTAAAGGATCCTTGGTGTGAGCATTGCCCGGGGTTATATAACCACCAAGGGGAGGGTAATTGGGTAGTAAAGGATATGATGACCTATGCGTTAATGCTACATGTAACCCCCTCTAGTTGAGGAAGGTTTATCGAGTATTGCACAAATGTGATCCTATAGGCTAATAAACTTAGGACCTATTTATTCTTGTGTCTTTTTTAATCCATATGTATGCTTAAACTGCTTTACTTGCTTAATGACTAATTCACCAAAAGTGATTTTGGCCGGGATCCACCGTTGTGGACCTCGAGGGTGCCTAACACCTTCCCCTCGAGGTAATTTCAAGCCCTTACTCAATCTCTGGTAATGTAAATCGGTTTCATGAGTTACTTGCATTAGGTGCCCTAACACACATTAAATCTGTTAGATGGCGACTCTTCAATTTTCATACCTTTTTCCCAAAAAAGGAAAAGGAATTGTCCCAAAATATCGAAACCCGATTCCGCAAGGAAAAAGGGGGCGCGACAAAAAGTACTTTAATTCTTTTAATATTATTCAAATATATTAAAAATCATTCAACAAATATAAAAGCATTCACCCTTAAAATTACTAAATATTATAAACTATCCTAAAAATAAGAAGAAATACTTATACATTAATATCGTAAATATTATATTTAACGGTTATTTTGATACATACTATATTTTGTTAAGGGTACGTTTGGTAAAAGGAAAAGTCTAAATTGCTTCTACTTCAACTTTTAGGAAGAAGCTACTTTCTTCTATTTTTGAGAAACTGCTGCTGCTTTTCTCAAAAGCATTTTTTTCCAACAAAAAGCTTGGTCAAACACCTTAAATTAAGAAGAAAAAAATCACTTTGGCCTTTGGAAAAACTTGGACAAATAGCATGTTTTGGTCAAACTTCTAAAATCTGCTTATTTTAAGAAGTGTTTTATTCAAAAGTGCTTTTAAAAAAAAATATTTTGGTAAGATCGGCTGAATTTGGCTAATTAATTTGAAAAGTACTTTTGAGCAGTAGTTACTATTTGGATAAGGTTTTGAAAACTATTTCTAAGTGTATTTTTCTCAAAAATATTTCTCAGAATAGCATTTCTGCAGAGAAGCTATATTTTTCTGCTTCTCAAAATCTACTTCAATTTCTCCTCAAAAGTACTTTTTTTACTTCTAAAAACTTTGACCAAATACCTTAAATTTTGGCCAAAAACACTTCTGGCCCATAAAAACTTAGCCAAATAGACTATAAGTGTCTAGCAATAGGAACTCGGCAAAGTGTATAGAGGGAAAAATGAAGAGGTGTCAAATCCCAAAGAACTACTCTACTTTAGTATAGTTAATGAAAGGAACCTCACATTAAATGCAGAATCTTAGACCCTTTTTTCGACTGATAATAGGCTGGTTGGCAACGTCGTTGATATATATAGATCAGACAGATAAAATGTTCTTTACATGCAGAAACACACTCATTTGACTGATGTTTTTGATAAGCGAGATTTGTTTTGATGTTTGATAAAGTAAGATATAATTGATTGGATGCTTTTGCTGTTAGTACGTGGAAATAAAGTGACATTTCCATAAAGGGAAGCACTCAGAGAGTCATTAAAGCCGAATCTCATACTTAAATTTCAGAATCACAATTTACAGACTTCATTCAAATTTCAAACTATACCATAACTTTAGTCCTAGTTCCATTGATTCCCCTCCATATCTCAAAGGTTAAAAAATAAAAACGACACCCCACCAAATAAAATTCTAATTTTTGCTATCTCATTCCCTTCTGCATTTATGTCATGCTGGACTGCTCGCGCTAAGGCACACGTTAACTGGTCGTCAAACTCTTAAGAACCAAATCTCAAAAGTTGGATGCAACAAGATAGTGACGTCTGTTAGCTGTGCTTTGTTTAGTGCTGGGCTGGGTATCTTACTGCAGCTGCTAGCAGTCTTTGCTGCTCTATCTGTAGCACGAAACTATGATCAGAACTAGTTAATGCTAAAGATTCATTATAAGAACTATGATAGGGACGCAATTAATGCATGGTGTACTTTTATCTACGCATAAATTGTAAAGTAAGATGAATTAAAAGGGTAGCACTAGTCTATGTTTTAATTACATGCCTGGAAAAGTTCATGGAGTTTGTTCTTGAGATAGCAGTATTCATGTTCAAGCAACTCTAAAGCTCTCAAACATCTGCCAAACAGAAACTCTGGTCAGTATTAATGACAAGTAAACGTGGTTAATTAATTTGACATTTATAAGAATTTATTTTGTACCCTAGTCGATTGTTCTGTTCGGACGCAACGCGAAAAGCAACGCATACATTTCGGACGCGTTTGGCACCAATGCTTGAGCTGCTTCCTATGAACTGATTCAAATGCACTCCCATTTTCTTGTAGTCCGAGAACTCTCTGTCCATCCTGTTTTATTTCGCCATATTAAAAAAGCTAAATTTAGAAAAGGGAAAAAAAGGAAAATTATACAAACACAGATGTATGTATAACCCAGACTAAAGAGAGAACATTTAAAAAGACTAGAACTTTTTCTTCCTTATTCTCACGCTTGCCAAAAAACATGCCCACAATAAAGTTGTACTATTAGTAAAATCGCTTTTTGGGTGTTTACCTCTTATCTATTGTTTTTGTGTGTCTGAAACTCAGTAAGAAAGAGGTGCAGAAAGCAAAGGAAAAATTAAAACTCACAACAACGATCGGAGATTTCGTAAGAGCTTCTCGGACTCTTGGAAATAGATGTTGACAACTTCAGAGACGAAATTGGGAGATGATTCATCTTGAAGCTGTTGCAGCTGCAAATACTGCTCGTCTAATACTCCCTATTCATTTATTTTACGTACGAATAAAATCGTATTTAGTAGGTGGGAGAAACAAGCAGCAAAAAGACCAGAAAATATAATGGCAGAAAAGAAAGGAAAAAGGATGAAGCACAGACCTGGTGGAAGAGTAAGGCGAGCAAGCGATTGATATCAGCTCGCAATCGCTCCATGCCGAGACCAAGCATCCACAGAGGTAGACCCGTTTTGGCTGGCTTTATTTGAAACCTAGTTAGTAAATGAGAGACCAAAGGAATAGAGAAGAAAGGGAGATTTCAATATTGTCTCAGGCTTTTTACTAAATGTGGGGGCGAAAGGGAGTAGTTTAGAAGAAGAGTGTGGTGTCGTTTCCTATTCTGGGGGGAGTAAAAATGGCAGTCACAGAAATTGCAGTCAGTCAGGTGAGAGTGAAGACTTATATAAAAGGGTGGCCATCTGGCGGTGTATTGACCCCACCTATCCATGTTGTACCTCCCCCTATATACCAACGTGGTACGACTCATAATGGTGCGTGTCTTCTACTCCCACTTTGGATTTTTCCTCCCCCTCCACCTTTCTTTTCTTTTCCTAATTGGTCCAAAATATTTTTGTTCTACCTCCTGTTCTCGATAACTAATTTTTTCATTGTTTTCAAACAAATTAAGAAATTTAATTTTTAATATTAATTAATAATAAAATTGATCATATAAATTTTTATTATCTTTTCACAAAAATACACATATCACATTCTCTAATTCTATTTACTTCAAAAGCAATATAAAAAAACAATAATTCTTAAAATTTTAAAAAATTACTTATTTTAGATAAAAAATTATTTATTGTGAATCGAACGGAATACCAATGAGCTAGCAATTTAGCAGCGTACAACTTAGACTTTGAAGAATGAGGATGATACTTTCACCCCAAATTTTTTTGATAAATCAAAGGCAGAGTAGATTCTCATGTAAGGCATCAAATTCAAAGGTTGTTTCGCTAAATTGGAAAAATTAGTTTATTTTAAGAAATATTTTTTGAAAAAATTCTTTTTAAGAGAAATTATTTGTGTTTAGCTAATCAATTTAAAAAATACTTTTAGGTAATAATTTGTATTTGGCCAAATATTTTAATAGTGCTTTTAAGTATCAAATTATGAATTTCGACATGAAGAGATTTACTTAATAACTAAATAAAGAATTTCAAAATTTATTATTAAATATAATAATTAATTTTTTTTATTTTACTTAAGTAAAATATAAAAATAAAACTAAAAGGCACTTTAATTCTTTCAAGATGATTTAAATATATCAAAAAATTATTCAACAAATATAAAACCATTCACCCCCATAAGTCATAGTATATTAGGAAGCTATTCTAAAAATAAAAAAAATATTAATGTCCTAGGTATTATTTTTAGAATAAGTAAGGTTATTTTGGATATACTACATTTTGTTAAGACTATTTTATATAAGAAAAAAAGTCAAAATCGCTTATGTTTCTGCTTCTGGGCAGAATCTACGTTTTTATACTTCATAAAAATGTGCTTCTGTTTTTCCTGAAAAGCACTTTTTTCCCCCAAAAAATTTGGCCAAACACATCAAGTTTATAAAATAAGCATTTTTTTGAAGAAAAAAAAATACTTTTAGACTAAGAAGAAACTTGGCCAAATAGGCTGTTAATGTTATTTATGCATTTTATCAATATCGAGTTAGTATTATATAGATTATACTTTATCATGTTTTGAAATCATATATTTTCATTCCCCTTAATGTACTGTTTAAAAATGATCATCAATAATGGTTGCTAAGTATTTCTTCACCTGATCAACGCTCTTATTTCTAACTTATTGGTTGAAACTTGAAAGTGTAATAGCTTCGCTACTAGAGTAACATTTTATACACCAGTTTTATTAACACATATAAAACTGTATTCAAAGTAATTTGAGATATCCAAAACTCCCTCCAGTCCAATTAAAGAGGTGATTCGTTTTAGAACGGAATAAAAAAAATAAGTTCACATAAACGAAAACAGCGTATAGCATTTTCTAAAATATCATGTAACTTGGACAAAAACACGATCGATATTAATTGCCCATTTGGCCGTAAGAATTTTTTCACTTTTTTTTAAAAAAAGAATTCACTTTTTACGGAATTAGTATTTGGCCATGACATTTTTATATTTCACTTTAAGTTGAATTTCGAAATTTTTGGAAATTTAAAAACCAAAAGGCTGTTTTTGAAAAATTCACTTCAATTCAGTCACAAAATTTCAAAAACAGTTTCAAATTTTATTATGTCCAAATACAACTTTAATTTATAAATACCATTTTCACTTAAAAAAAAAATTCAAAATTTTACAATTCTTATGTCCAAACGCCCACTAAGAACAGAATGACAATTTTAAAATTTGAAGAACATACAAAACTTGAAAGTGTCATATGAACGTACCATCGTGAATCAACACCTTCTCACTAAAAGTGGAGCTAGAATTTAAAGTTCATGAGTTCTGAATTCATCATTGAACTCATAACTTGTTTTAGTTACTGAGTTCACCATTAAGTATTTATACATATTTCATGAATTTTCTAATACAAATATTGAATTTAAATAAAAGCTAATGGATCGAACCCGTAGTTAATGCTCTCCCTCCGCCCTTGCTTCAATCCGCCTATGATAAAATTTTAGGTTTTTTTGGAATCCTCTGTTTTTCATCGTAATCAATACTATGTCTTAAGTCACATTACATGTAGTAATTTACCGCAGATATTCTGTTTCAACTTAAACTTTAGTATTTTAACTAAGTATTTCATTATAATTAATGTTAATCTGTTTAATCTTAAATAAATCGAGATATATTCTGTTTTTTTGTCATGCATCGTCTTTTCGCTTGTTACTAGTAGTATTTCGCTTCACATAGTTCCAAGTTTTAATAGTAAATCTTAACCAACTGTTCCTTTTCAAAGAAGAGTACCTCAAACTATTCAGGCACTCCATTTTCTCAATCAGACTGGTAACTGGGTCCCGGAAAAATGGATAAATCGATGTAAATGTGGGGGGAATCAAATAGACCAAAGTTCCTACTCAGGATGGTCTATAACTCTACATAACAAATAGAGACTCTGTGACTGCAGGATTAAGGGTGGCGCAGGCGTTTTTGGAGTGTACTAATGGCTGCCACTGCGTTGGTAGTGTAGCTGGTTATATGGTGGGTGCTGAGTGGTGACCTGCAACTTGTTTGTACCCGCCCTGAGTCAGTCACCTCACCTCAACTCCGCGTGCTGTACGCTTTTGCTGTCAAGTGCGGCGTTCTTTGTTTCTTAAGCTTCCTCTCTCTCCATTTCACCCGACAACTCCCTGCTACCCAGTGACTGTCATTTCCTCCTTTTACAAGCCATAAAAAAATGCTAGCGCTACAGTAATTTGTAAGAACATTACCATTCCTTTTTACTCACTCTACATACTGCCAAAACCCACACCTACACTGCATACGAGTGTGGTTTCACTTTTCATCTGACTCCTAATTTCGTCTTTTTTTCTTGAGTACAAAAAGAATTGCTTTTTTATGCCACCTCCCTCCCTACAAGTCCATCATCCCATGCCCAAAAGCCTTGGAGTTTGGACTAAGCATTTTATGGTCACTGCTCAGCTAGCCCCCCGGTAAACATGGTACAGTCACTTGTTGGAGCATGTTCTTGACTATGTAACAGCTCTACTGAACACGTGCCATTATGGGTCCTGCTCCCTGCTGTATTCCACCAGGGGCCATGTTTTTTCTTGTTGAGGGCAGTGGAGATGGATCAAGTAAAAAGAGAAGAAAATTTGGGGTTAAAATACTCTACTAATTATATGCAAAATAGTAATTTGCTACTTTAGTATCACATATTTTTAATAACTTTAGGGATTGTTTCGTAGCCGGTTACAGATGGAGTTATTTATCTATTAAAATTAGGATATTTTTATACACAATTTGGTTTTAAAATGGGGGAAAATTATCTTCACATAATTAAAATGGGAAATATAGCATAATTAATTTATATAATGTTTGGTTTTTTTCTCTTTTCTACGTAAAATATAGTATTACTAATACAATATTTATTCATATTTTTCTTTTTCGCAAGAATAAAATATATATAATTTATGAGGAATATTTAAGTGGGTAGAACCGTAGAAGGTGGAATAACTTAGGGATTTTTACTTTACTATACTAAATATGAAACTTTATTAACCTCCATAATCAAGCTTTAACTTAATTATATAGCCATAAATAATTTACCAATTGAATACAAATTAGTTTTAAATGAGTATCTCTTTAAATTAGGAATTGAATAAGGAATTAGTTATTTCTCATCCCTGTTTTCTCTCTCCAAGGAATTAATTGTTTCTCATCCCTGTTCTCTCTCTCTCCTACGCTCTTTCTCTCTCTCTCTCTCTCTCTCTCTTTATATATATATATATATATCACTCTTTGTTTGTTCCCCAATTTTTCTACCTCTGATATGTTGTATATATTTTTAATGGAATTCATCAACGGATTTTAATTGTTTTACTATATAGTTTTAACTTAGCAATTTCCTTTCATGTTGCACAATTGGTGTTTAAATTGAAATTGTCAATCAATAAATTTTAAGGTGTTTGACTCTCCACCATTGACAGCCATTAAAAAGCTTTGAAGCTTTGAAATCGAATTTAGGTTTCAAAAATTATTATTTGTTTGGATTAGGTGTTGTTGCAAACGATTAAGAATGTTGTTTGGAGTTTATATCTCAATTTAGAGGGTGTTTGGTGAAGATTAGACTTGATTTTGGCTGAATTTCATATTGAAACACGAAAAAGAAGAAGAAGAAGAAGAAGAAGAACACATGACGTACAATATACATATAAAATTGTAGTAAAGTTGTATTATAATTGTATATAAATTGTATTCTGTTGTAGTTATATATGTTTTTTATCTGAATGTTGTACGAAAGTTGAAAAATAGTTGTACAATGTATGAAGCATTGTATGAAATTTGTATTTAAGTTAAAAATACTATCTTTCTATATAAAGTTGTTGATATGTATAAAATTATTTTAAGAGAGGAAGTTTCGATTGGAATTTAAAAGAGGAAGAAGAACACACAACTTACAAAAAGTATACAAATCAATATATTGTTTAAAAATTGTATTAAAGTATTATGTTGTAGTTGTATTTAACTGTGTAAAAATAATGAATGAAAGTTGTATAATATATAAATTATTGTATGAAATTTTTTTCTTACTATGTATGTTGTTGTAGATATTCAAATTTGTATCAAATTTATTTTTAATCTGTTTGTTGATGTACCATACATTGTCCTTTTTTCATTGATTTATTAAGGAAAGAAAGTTAGAGAATGAATTCCAAATTCACTCATGTGCACTAACTCATATTTGTTTGAACTGAAAAACTTGAATATTTATGGGAACTGAATGATTTTGTGAAGAAATTTCGAATTTCACATTAAAAGTGTCATTGTCGCACTTCGAAGAAACTGAGTTTATTTGAGATTTGAATTTTGTGTGAAAAATTTACTGGGTAACATAGATTCTTGTTAAAAATACTAATACATATATATGTCATATCTATAGCATATTAATGTTGCAGATCCTGCAATGACTTGGTAACATTATAAGACAAATATACTATTAAATAGCTAATTTTCCAGCTCGGGGATGCAAGCATATGTATAACATAAAAGTATATATAAATACATAGTCCAGAAAAACATCTATGTCATTGGGTGCATGTCAAACCACATTGATTTACTACAGCTAAACGATATGTTGATCATGGTTAAGGAATCAAAGTATATGTATTAGTAGTTTGGGATGTGTCAACACAAGTCTGAAATAGTTTTTTCTTACTATATGAGACCAATATATATGTGTGTGTCCACTATATATGTCCTATCTATGTGAGACCATTATATTTGATTCAATATCCTTCCCATGTAAATCGATTTTAGGATTAGCTCAGAAAGTTGGCAATGGACGGAGCATGCAAGATCTTTTTAAACTTCTTTGAATTTTACAAGCAGTTAAGGCGGAAGAAAAATAAGGAAAGAGGAAAGGAGAAAAAGAAAAAGAAAAAGAAAAAGAAAAATAATGTAGCTGGATTCCTTAATTTAAGACACTAATAATAGACTGTATATAATTTGTAAGTAATTCTTGTTTAGGGCGGGTAATATACAAAATTAGAACAATTTTAGCAAATAAGTTTCAAATATTATATAGGAAGGAAAAATCTCAATAACTTATACATGTCTTAATAATACTTGTATTAAAACACAAAATAACAAAATACTCTCTGTCCAAACTTGTATTTTTTGTTTTAAATATATCTAAAATGTACTAATTATTTTAATAGAATAAACTATATCAATAAGAAATAATACTCACATTATATTTGTATATTACTAATCATTACATAACTAAATCCTGCATAACTTATCATTGCATAACTAATCCATACATTATTTAAACTTGTATAACTCTAACCAACAACCAAACGATCTCTTAGAAATCGTTTGGTTTGATGACAAGTTATGCTAGGATCAGTTATGATGCGATTAATTATCCTGATATTTTTTGTATTGACTATTTGATACGTTGCATTAATCTTGAAATTGTCAATTTTACTGCTTTACCCTAGGATAACTTATCCTTTGATTACTGTCCCTCTCTAGCGTATATAAATTATCTTGGTACTATTTTTAATCTCTCGATAGTTTATCCCATAATTAGTAACCAAACAAGAGATAAATTGGTACTAAATATTTATCCCAAAATTATTTTTGCTTATTTATCACATATACCAAGTGACCGCTTAGTTTCAACGAGTTCTTCTCGAATGGCCGTCTTGATTTTTGGGTTAGTAAAAAGAAAGTTTGGCGTACAATGCTGTATTAATCATAAATGCGTGATTAACATTTTGGTTTTTTAGTTTTCCAGAACAAATAATCTTTTATACACTAATTTCTGTAGAATTTAGCAAGTACAAATATATGAGAGGACCTTAGCTGAGTAAGCAATTACGTATGCTAGGTCTCTGTATTAACAAATCTTTTAAAATCATAAAAGCATAGATAACCGAACAAACATTCTTATTCTTTATTATACATTAATTAATCAAATGTTAAACTAACTAACCACTTTTGAAGTTGTCTCTTCCTCCATGAAAGTCTAAAAAATACTGCACGCTTGGAATTACATTAGCAAACTTTGAGAGCTCGGAAGATGAACCCTCAAACTTTGGTTATTTAATTTAATAAAGTACTTTTGAAGACGTCCATGCCCAAAATGGTTGTCGAATTTTTTAATATGCATAGACTTCATAATCGATATCATGCTTTATGCTCCCGTGCTTATTTACTGTGGGTGTTAATTACTACTTTCAAATTACAACTTTCTGACTGTTGCTTATTGATATTTTATAATTATACCCAACTTATGCTGTCTTTTGGCCTTGAAATTCCAAATGTTATAGTTCAAAACGTTAGTTAACTTATCAATAATCTAATAATTCGTGCGCTTTTCAATGAAAAGTTGTTAATTAGGACACAATGGCATTCTCTTCATGTCATGTTTGTACTTCACAGTGGCATTGATACATTGCTCGAGATCACCATTATTTTGCCTTTTTATTGCCTGATTACCTCTTATGAGTGGAATACAGAATTCAATAGCTAATGAAACCATTTGTCTACCTATATTCTACAATAATTCAAGGTAGTATCATAATTTCATTTGTGAGAATGCGCGCAATTAATTATGATTTTCTTTTTTATAATGAATCAGAGTGATAAATGATTAAATATCAATGGATCGTGACGAGAATGCATAGTTAAGTTGTAAGCAAAGGACGGAGCACAGAGCCACAGACTATTCTTTTTTCTCTCAATAGTGAAATTTGGACAAAATTAAGTATTTTCTTTATTATTGTTGATCAGATGACACCAATTTCATTTTAGGATATTCAAAATAATTGACATAACTACATTATATATTAATATATTTTATTTCTAAAAAACCCTGATGAATTTATCATTAACATGCAGCTAAAGAGGAAGAACAATGTCGAACAGTGCAGAGAGAAATCGATAGAAAAATTTTTTGCTCTGTATTTCTGTAATGTACACTAATGGAGGAGACAAGCTACATTATATAACAAACTAACCGCCTATTCTTTGCCAGCTGTACTAACTATCATACTAATTGTAATCCAACTGTAGTTAAGTTAACTAAATCCTTTACACCTTCCCCTCAAGCTAGGACTGGGAAAAATATTCAGAAGTCCTAGCTTGGACATCAAGTATGCATGTTGAGGTCGACCAAGTCCTTTAGTAAGAATGGCAACTTCTTGTTCTGTTGTAACACAATAGAGAGTGGAGATAAGGCTCTGTTGAATCTTCTCATGGATGAAATGACAATCAATATCAATATGTTTTGTGAGCTCATGATTGGCAGCAATGGCAAGAGCTGACTTGCTATCACAGTAGATAGGCACAAGGGAATGATGTTTAACTCCCAGCTCCTTGAGTAGACCAAGAATCCACACAACCTCAGCAACAGTTGAAGCGAGGCTGCGATATTCAGCTTCAACTGAGCTTCTAGAAATGGTAGATTGTTTCTTAGATTTATATCAAAGAAGTATCAAGCTTAACAAGATATCTTGTAACTAACTTGCGTTTATTAGAACATGCAGCCCAATCTGCATCACAAAATTCTAAGAGTGACTCAGAACAATGGGTAGTCAGAAAGACCCCCAATCCTGGATTATTTTTGATGTACCTGACGACCTTGAGTGCAACTTCCATATGAGACTTTAGGACTATGCATGAACTGGCTAAGACTCTGAACAACAAATAAAATGTCTGGCCTTGTGATGGTCAAATAAAGTAGCTTCCCTAAGAGCCTTTGATATGGCCCAAGATCACTCGGCAACATATCATCAGATGATCCTGTATGAGTGTCAAATTCAGTTGTTGTGAGCTTCACATTGGGTTCTATAGGGCAAGCTACGGGTTTGGAACCCGAGAGCCCCAACTCAGCAATGAGCTCTAGAGCATATTTGCGTTGGTGCATTAATATACCATCACCATTTCTAGAAAATTCAATGCCTAGGAAGTACTTAAGCTCTCCTAGGTTCATGATCTTGAATGAAGCTTGTAAATTATCCTTGGTCTGTTGAATCAATACACGACTATCACCAGTGATAAGAAGATCATCAACATAGATTAAGACTACCACCATATGATTTTCTGCTCTTTTGATGAATAAGGAATAATCCAAATGACTCTTCTGAAAATCAACATCCACCAAGGTTGCAGTTAACTTGAGATTCCATTGTCTAGATTCTTGCTTAAGTCCATAGAGAGATTTGAGCAGTTTACAAACTGTAAACTTGCCATTTGATCCATTGAAACCTTGAGGTATTGTCATGTACACCTCCTCAGTTAGATCACCTTGCAAGAAGGCATTATAAACATCCATTTGATGGATGGACCAATGTCTTGAAGTTGCATTAGACAACACACTCCTAACAGTAACCATTTTCACCACAGGGGAAAAGGTTTCTTGATAATCTAGTTCCTCCCTTTGGTTATACCCTTTGGATACTAATCGAGCCTTGAATCTTTCTACCTCTCCTGATGCCTTATATTGATTTTATAAACCCACTTGCATCCTATTGCCTTTTCTCCTTGTGGCAAGGACACCAATTCCTAAGTTTCTGTTATCCTCCAGTGCTTTAATTTCTGCCTGCATTGCCTCTAACCATCGCTTGTCTTTGACTGCCTCTAAATATGTTGTAGTTCCACTTCAACAGAAAAACTAGCTAAGTAGCTTTGATATTTTGGAGAGATTGCTTCATACCTAATAACTTCTGAAATGGGATATTTGCAGCAGCTCACAGAATTTAACCTGTCATTTCCAACATAATCTTTAAGCCATATTGGAGGCTTAGACACTCTAGTTGATTTTCTTGTTTCCTCAACCTGAATATGAGAAGTAGTAGAAGAATCAATTGAGATATCAACATTATCATGCCCAACAGAAGAAGGAATATCATGTTCAACTAAGGGAACATGAGTTATAAGAGGTGAACATGGCACACTAGATGTATTAGGAATATCCTGATGACTAGCAGTAACAGAACTATCTACTGCAACTGGTTCCATAATAAAATTTTGTCTTGGCACTGGAGTTGTATCTAGGAATAATGATTCTAATGAGTTTTCAGCTGTATGAAAAGGAAACATGTATTCAAAGAAGACTACATCTCGATTGATAAATAACACTCTATTTTTCAAGTCCAATAGTCTGTAGCATTTCTGATGTGCAGCATATCCCAGAAAAATGAGCTCACAACTCGAGGTGAAAATTTATCATGGCTTGTCAAGTTAGTAGTAAAGCACATGCATCTAATTATTTTTAAGTGTGTCAGTGAAGGTGGATTACCAAGGAGTAGTTCATAGGGTGGTTTATGTGCCAAAACAGAGGAAGGAATCTTGTTGATAATGTATACAACAACATCTATACAGTGCCCCCAATATCTGACAGGCAAATGACCTTGAAATCTGATTGCCCGAGCAGTTTCAAGTATATGTCTATGTCTTCTCTTCACAACACCATTCTGTTGAGGAGTATATGGACAAGAACTTTGATGGACGATTCCATGCAGCTGAAATAAATCTTTGCAGGAACTGTTAAAAATTTCACTACCACTGTCTGATTTAAACACTTTAATTTATTTGCCAAACTGTGTCTTCATCATAGTAATGAAGTTCTTAAGTAAGAAAATAACATCAATTTTAAGTCTCATAAGAAACACCCAAATCCACCTGGTAAAATCATCAACTAATGTAAGAAAGTATCTCGTTCCATGGTGAGTAGAAACTTTATAAGGTCCCCACACATCCATATGAATCAAATAAAAACTATGTAAACTTTTGCTAGTGCTAGTTGGAAATGGCACTCTAGTTTGTCGAGCTAAAGGATAAATTTCACATTTAGACAATGGATTATTGTGTAAGCTACCACTACAGTCTTGTACGCTAGGAATCCTCCCGAGAACTTGAATTGGAACATCTCCTGTTCTTTTATGCCATATCTCCATGCTTGCTTTACTAGTTACTGCAAAAGCTCTATTTTTGTCTTCCCTAATGTTGTTGACAATATGTGTAAATCTTCCTCCTTTTTACCAATCTCCTTCACCCTCTCAAACAAGAGGTCCTAAAACATAAAACATTGAGGAAAGAAAGTAACACTACATTTGAGATCCTCTGTCACTTTTGAAACTGACATGGGATTGAATTTAAAGGTTGGCACACATAACACATCTTTCAGTACATTACCTCCAGCGAGATGACTTTCTCCCATATGAGAAATTGGTGTTGGATCTCTTGTAGGCAGTTGAACTTGCCCCAAATTTTCTACTGAAGTTTTATTTTTCAGTAAACTTTTATCACCATTCATATGGTTAGTAGAACCAGTATCAACTATCCATTTACACAGTTCTAAGTTTTCACGTAATGCTACATTACCATAGAAACATTTACCCGCCATGTTGGCACTTGCTTATCCAATATAAGTTTTATTCAGCAACTGCAACAATTGATTGTACTGCTACTTAGTGAAAAATTGAGTTTGTTCCACATTGATGTTTGATTGATATGAAGCTGATGGGATTGTGAATCCTTGTTGTCCAGTTGTATCAACCATGACTACATTTTCTTTATTCTTCTACTTGAAATCAGATGGATATCCAACAATCTTGTAACAATTCTCTTTTAAATTCTCTGTCTTGTTACAAAATTCACACTTCATTAGTTTGTAACATTCATTTCTAGCATGACCTTTCAAATGGAAAAAATCACATTCTAAACTGTAATTTCTCCTTGGTCTATGAAGGTTTATGAGTCCACCAAATAGTAGAGTTACCAAGTCCTCTATGAGTTCTCACAGAGATATACTTTAAGAATACAAGTAAAGTGATACGGGATTTTTACGTGGAAAAAATTCCTCTTAAGGGGACCAAAAACCACGACCTACACTTGCAGGATTTCAACTTCACTAACTTGTAATCTACACTATTACAAGCCACTTTGTAAAGCACTCTTACCAAGACTTCAACTTACTAACTTGTAATCACTATTACAAGTCACTTTGTAACTCTCTCGTTACAAAGACTTTGACTTATGACTAACCCTAGTCACACACAAGCACTGATGGATTATGGTTTTAGGATTCCTAATACAAGACTTCTAAGAAATAAAGATAAGATACAATAGAAAGCAAAACACAAGATTACAACTCAACTAATGGACGCCTAAGACACATAGTGAAACTGGTCCGCTTTAGTGGAGTTGTCTTCTTGTTCTTGACACACTTGAGCCTTCAATGATGGGCAGATCTTCAATGCTTAGAATAATGTTAGTAAATGCTCAAGTGAATACCTTGTTTGTCTTCAAACAAGATGTTAAAGACCTTACCACATTTCAAGAAGGATGTTCCAAATCTTTTGGGTACACTTCACAACAATGGGAAGTGACTGCTGCACTGTAGCGTGTACAGTTGCAGGCAGCCACTTTTCTGTCACAACTTTTTATAGCTGTAAATTTGACCCTGTACTTCCATCTGTGAGTCTGTCAACGGATCATGTTCTCCAACTGGTCCCTTATTGTTTAACAGTACACTGTCCGGAATTCCTTGAGTTGGAGCTAACTGATTATGTTGTTTACACATCAGGTCCTTTCTCTGGTTCTTCACATAAGAGTTTGTTAGATCATCAAAACAGAATATAACCCATCAATTTCCCCCTTTTTGATGATGACAAACTTTTATAGTTGGGAAGCAGTTATGTGAGCAATATTATACACTGACACTAGTAGATACTTAACAAATGATCGACCGGGTTCCTTGCAAGTTTCCCCTGTCGATGTGCTTCCCCCTTAACTTCCCCCTTTTGGCATCATAAAAAGGCATAACCAGGCATAAAGCATAAGGAAGTCCAATAAAGTTAACTCATGCCCCTTATGTGCACACAACATGATAGAAAACAGAATAGTAAAGCAGGAAAGCAGGAAAGCAGTAAAGAGAACATAAAAAGACTGATTGCATTAAGAAAAACTTGAAAACATAAGGAAGTCTTTGCTTGAAAAGCAAAGAACTTCATTTGGATTTTTCTAAGTAGGAGCAACTAGGTGGTATCTAATTCCAAACACGAAAAGAAAAGCACAAAAACTGACAGCCACAACACATCATAAGAGAACTGAGGAGGACAAATCCTAAGAGGCACTAGAGGAGGAGGGCTTGGAGGAGGAGGCAGAGAGGGTACGAAGGACCAGGTCCATGGGGGAATTTGCAGAGGACTGTTCCCCGAGCAGCTTTTCTTTAGGTTCTCCACCCGTTTTTTCAGCTCAACATTCTCCTTAGTCAAGCGGGCCACTTCTTCGTTTAAGGATCTACTAGCACCGGGTCCCTCTGCAGCTTGACTAGACACCTCCAGGATGGCAATTTGTGCCTTCAACCTCTTGATTGTATCATGTGCAGCATTCAGGGCATTTATCAACTGAGAGATGGTCGAAGTACTGCCCCCAGCCTTTTCAAGGCACTCACATTCTTCAAGAGTGGTCTTTGAGAAGTTTTTCTTGCGAGTCCCAACCCGAGGATTGCTAAGTAGAATCTTGAAATACTCAAAGACTCGAGTGGGAAAGAATCCATAGGGGAGACCATGGTTCCCATCCTTGACAGAGACAACCTTATCCATGTGATTTATCATAAGAGCAGGCAAATTGACAGGCTTGGAATCGTCAATGGCTTCCATCAAAATCAAATCAGCTCTGGAAGCAACAGAGCATCTCTCAGCTCGGGGAAGAAGAACTTTGTTCACCAGCTCAAAGAGGAGTTGGTAAACAGGCAGCATAGCCTTCTTAGCCTTCTTTACAACACCAGGTTCCCCCGCAGTTTCTTCCTCCCTTTTTCATTTCCCTGACACCTTCACAGATTTCCCCTTGGAACTAGCAGACATAGATTTCCTCCCGCTTACCTCCCCAACCACCTTCTTCTTGGCCTTCGCATCACTTGTCAAAGTCTTTTTCTTATCACGTTTACCAGACCCAGATTTCTTACTTTCTACTAAGGAACTTGGTTCCTCAGCAGTGTCTTCCTCTACTACAACCACAGGAATGTATTTATCCCCTACCACCTGACCATTCTTTACCAACCTCTTCTTCTTCTGCTTATTACTTTTCTTACTCTTTTCAAGAGCCAGATCGACAACTTCTTTCTTCTCTAGCCTGGTGGAAGGACGCTTCACAGATGGTGCTGGAGCGCGAACGCTGTGATGGAGTTTGAATCGAGCACTCAGCACCATGTCATCCTCATCATCCTCATGCATGGGCTCATGAAGCGAAGGAATGGACTCAAGAAGGGGTGTATAGAAGATTTGTTCCTGAGGGGACTGAGAGGGTGGAGAACCAGGCCCCTCACTAAGTTTGGAAGGCATAGCCTCATGGGGAGGAGACTCAAAAAGGACCAATGTTCCTTCATCCTCTAGGATGGACGATGCTGCTCCCTGAGTTTCAGGAAGGGAGAAGGCGCTTTCAGAAGGGGAGTTCTCAGAGGCAATGGCCATTATATTTTCAGCCGCCTCCTTTTCGGGAGACTCCATGGGAGTCGAGCAATGAAGGAATGAGGAGTTTATGTACTGGTCGGGGTCATCTTCTGAAGATTTAGAGACTTGAGAAGCTTCAGCGGTGAAGGGTTCAGATGGTGATACAGAGGAAGGAGGAGGTATGATGGTGGTTTCATCAGTTAGGGTTTTTTGTTGGGAATCAACTGGAGGAGAAGAAAAAAGAGGAGCTTCTGGGACTGAAGGTCGCTTGGAAGTTTCTGGTTAAGGTGGAGGTGATGATGGAGTAGGAGCAAAGATGGCTACCTCCAGAAGAGAGTATTCCTGACCTTCCACTGGAACAGTGTTGAGGTCAGTAGTGATGGAAGGGGAGAGTTCATTTGAGGAAGCCATTGTTGACAGATAGTACATGGATTGAAAGAGAGAGAGAGAGAGAAGATGTTGTTATTAAGTACAATAGGGAGTGTGTGTGTATAGATAGGTTGGAGACGAAGGGGGGGGGGGGGGGGGGGGGGGGGTTTATAGGCCAGTGGAGTAATGAGGGGGAGGAGAAACGGGTTCAACTGGCGGTGGGAAGTTTTGGGAAGAGGAAAATGGGCAGAGGGATTTGAAAGGGTGGAGTGATAGACGTGATTTATGTGTCTTCTGAAAAGGAGAAAGGTGTGGCATCAGTAATTAATGCAGTTACTTTTTGAAAGAGGGATAAGGTACACATAGCTACTAACCTGGGGTACAGGGACCAGGTTCCGTACTGGTTTTGTGTGTGTGTGTGTTTTTTTTTAAAAAAAAAAATTGCTCAGTTTTCTTATGTTCTAAAATGCCACTCCGTTAAATTCTATAGTCATCATGCGTGTCTACTTGCAACAATATTGATGTGAGTTAGACTTTATCAGAAAACACCTTAGCCATCTTCACCTGCGTAAGACATTCATAGACAAAAAGGAGAACCAGGTCCCTAGTTTGGTCTCAGCATGCCCAATGCCATTCTATTCTTCTCAAAATGGTCCCTGCCCAGTGCCTTGGTGAATATATCTGCAATCTGATCTTCAGTGCAACAGAACCTCATACCGATGTGCCCTTTTTCAACATTGTCTCTGAGAAAGTGATGTCTCACGTCAATGTGCTTAGTCCTCTTGTGTTGAACCGGGTTCTTTGCCATTGATCACGCTCAACTATGTCTAATAAAATACTAAGCAGGCATTGCAAATATAATCCGGGATATTAAGCCCAGAGTCGATCCCACAGGGAATTAACATATCAAGCAAGTCGTCAGAATATGAAACTTTTACTTAATCAATTTTCTCAAGACTTTTGAATATCAATTGGTGATATTTTACTATTTCTACTGACAACATTAATAAACTGACGATTAACTAACAATATGATGTAAACAATTATAATAAAGGTCTAAGGTTATGGTTTCCCCC
>ML325780.1:0-44539 GCA_005239505.1 Nicotiana paniculata | reverse complement strand
TTTCATATCATCAATAGCACATTGGTAAACTATCCCACCCTCTGAAAATTGAGTAAATAATTCCGCAAGTGATGAAATATAAACTAAATAGTTAGAAATAGTAGGATACTATTTCCCAGATAATTCGTTTGTAGCAACATGAAAATGTTCTAAAAAATCTAGAAGAGTTTTAACATTACCCCAATCTTGATTTGTAAGGTACTGATCATCATCACCACCTACACGAGCATTATAGGTTGCATTTATTGAAAATGTTCTAAAAAATCTAAAAGAGTTTTAACATTAGCTGAATCTTGAGTTGTAAGGTGCTCGTCGTCATCATCATCATCATCATCACATTTTTTATAATATTCTCTAACTCTACTTCTACGATTTGCATAAAAAAGCCAATGAAGAGTGAATTTAACCTTTGCAATTTCAACATTTAAAGTTTTCAGACCATCACCGACGATTAAATGGTAAATTGACAAATACACCTAACATGAAAAATATTACTAAATGCAGGACTTAGTGTAGTTGTAAGAAAACCTATAGCATTAGTGTTATTAGAAGCATTATCCATTGAAACTGACATTATTTTATCTCTAATGCAAAAATATCTACAAATATCTGTAACTGTCTTAGCAATAAACTTACCTTTGTGACTTGAAGTAATTATTCTATAAGCAAAAATGCATTTTTGCATTATCTACTCCTCATCAATCCAATGAGTGGTAACAGTAAGATAATCACAGTCATTACCACTCTTACCAATATCAGTAGTAATAGAAACACGATTACTAATATGAGTAAATAAATAACGCAAATATTATTCATATTCATGTTTATATTTATAAATATCAGCCTTTACGGTTGTGCGAGGCCATCCTTTAAAAGTGTGATTATAAATTCTTCTAATATAATGGACAAAGTAAGGGTTAGAGGCAAAACTATATGGTAAGCACATAACAGTAACCATTTTTGCCAATTCTTCACGATCTTTATATGGATCGTAATACAAAATGCCACCGGTAACAGTGTTAATTCCCGGTTGAACTAGATTTGAACCGGTGCTAGTGTTAATTCCCTAGGTACATACATTTGTCCCCTCTTGCCTAGCTTTCATTTGAAGTAATATAGTTTTATCATTAGGGTGTTTCATTATGTTCCTGGTAAAACTACCCGTACCGCCACGGTCTCCAGTAAATTTATGAGACATCAAGACGCCACAAGTTTTACACTTAGCCTTATTTTGATCTCTTAGTTGAGTAAAAAAGTGCCAAAAAAGAGATGTTTCGGACCGTTTAGAAGGTTGCCTATTAAAAGTAGGGGTTACTACAGGAGGGTCAGCCGGGGGCATCATTTGGATAACTATCAGTTTGGTTAGCAACAGGACTAGTAGGTGTATCATCTAAATCCGGTTGTGTTTCATCTAAATTAATATTTTCCTCTGGAATACCATAAAAGGAATTCATATATTCATCATTTAATTGTGAACTTGGTGTAAGATCATGTATAAATTGACTATAGGTAAACTGAAAACAAGGGTTATCACTATCAAGAATAACAGGTGGAGGAGAACGGGTAACAGGTCTAGGTCGGATAGCTGGGGTCAGGGGAGTAGTAGTAGCTTGCCTACTAGATTCACTAATCTTGGCTTTTCCCTTACTTTTACCAAACAAAGTTTTCAAAGAAAAGTCCATATTAATTATAAGGAAAACAAATTAAACAAACAAAACTATAATATTAAAACTTAAGAGTTGGAACGAGTTTACCGAATTGACAAACAACTTCTTGAACATTGTATAATGTTGAAGACTTGAATACTTCAAGTCACCAACTTCACAATTTTCCACAAATTGCAATAATAAAGTAAGCAATTATAGAAGAAAATTAGAGAGAGATTGATAGAGACCGATGATTTTGTGATTATAAATGAAAGAATGAGGGCGTATTTATAGTTGAGAATATGGAAAAAGTGTAATTATAAAAGTTTGGGGTTAAAACAAAGTTAGGGCCAAATGGCTATTTTTAAAAAAGCCAAACGGCTAAAATTAAAGGGCCAACGGCTAGATTTTAAAATTATGACCGTTGGCCATTTGTTAAATAAAAATTTTCTTAAAAAAGAAATATTCGTTTGGCCCGTTTGAACTGGCCCAGGCCCGCCTGTTGGTCCCGGGCTAAACGGGCCCGGGCCCGGGCTCGCGGTCCCTACCCCCAGGCCCACCCCATATGGGCTCTTAGGCCCATCTAGACCAAACCCGCCACGGGACGGCCCGTTTATCCCACAAGCCCACATGGTCCGCGGGCCCGGTCCACCTGCTAGCCTTACCAGAGGCTAGGTGGATTGCTTCAGAGATTTGACATTCCGGAGTGGAAGTGGGAGCGAATCACCATGGACTTCATAGTTGGACTCCCACGGACATCGAGTAGGTTTGATGTTATATGGGTTATTGTGGATCAGTTGACCAAGTCCGCGCACTTGATTCCTGTTAGTACTACTTACTCTTCGGAGCGGTTAGCAGAGATTTATATTAGGGAGATTGTCCGATTGCATGGGGTTCCAGTTTATATCATTTCTGACAGAGCTACTCAGTTTACAACTCAGTTTTGGAGAGCCGTACAGAGAGAGTTGGGTACTCAAGTCGAGTTGAGCACAGCGTTTCATCCTCAGACCGACGGGCAGTCGGAGCGAACTATTCTGATTTTGGATGATATATTGCGTGCATGTGTATTTTGGGGGTTCATGGGACAAGTTTCTGCCACTCGCGGAGTTTGCATATAATAATAGTTATCAATCGAGTATCCATATGGCTCTGTATGAGGCTTTATATGGTAGGAGGTGCAGATCTCCGGTTGGTTGGTTTGAGCCGAGCGAGGCTAGGCTATTGGGCACAGACTTGGTTCAGGATGCGTTGGGTAAGGCGAAGTTGATTCAGGAACAGCTTCGCACGACGCAGTCTAGGCAGAAGAGTTATGCGGACTGGAAGGTCCGAGATGTGTCCTTCATGGTTGGGGAGAAGGTACTGCTGAAGGTGTCACCCATGAAGGGTGTTATGCGGTTCGGGAAGAGGGGAAAGCTGAGTCCCAAGTTCATTGGGCCATTTGAGGTGCTTCAGAAGGTTGGGGAGGTGGCTTATAAACTTGTTATGCCTCCAAGTTTATCGAGTATTCATCCGGTGTTCCATGTTTCGATACTCCAGAAGTATGTTGGTGACCCGTCTGATGTTTTGGACTTCAGCACAGTTCACCTCGGGGGTGATCTGTAATATGAGGTAGAGTCAGTGGCTATTTTTGGTCACCAATTCAAAAAGCTGAGGTCTAAGAATATAGCTTCAGTGAAGGTTCAGTGGAGAGGACAGCCGGTGGAGGATGCCACTTGGGAGACCGAGCGGGAGATGCGGGATATATATCCTCACTTATTCGAGACTCCAGGTATGTTTCTACACCCATTCGAGGACGAACGTTTGTGTAAAAGGGGGAGGATGTAACGACCCGACCGGTCGTTTCATGAGATTAGCCCCGTTTCCCCCATTTCTGCTTTATCATATATTGCTTAGCATGTTTATGTTGTGCTGGCTCGGATTGTTTGGGTTCGGAGTGGTCGTGGTGAGAATTGAGACACTTAGTCTCTTAAATTAGCTTAATAGTTGACAAAGTCAATTGAGAGTTGACTTATTGTAAATGACCTCGGAATGCGGATTTTATGGTTTGGATAGCTTCGCATGTGATTGGGGACTTAAGAGTATGTGCGGAATGAAGTTTTGATGTCCGGTGTAGAGTTAGGCTTGAATTGGCGAAAGGATGTCGCGTCGATTTCTGGTCGGCAGTGGAAAATAAGCTATCGGGGTCGGAATGGAATCCCGACAGTTGGAGCAGGTTCGTAATGTCATTTTGGGTATATGTGCAAATTTGCAGGTCAATCGGATGTGTTTTGGTTGGTTTCGGCATCATTGGCGAAATTTAGAAGTTTCAAAGTTCATAGGCTTGAATTTGATGTAATTTTGGAGTTTTCGTGTTGTTTTTGGTGTTTCGAAGGCTCGACTAGGTTTGAATGATGCTATGGGGTGTGTTGGTATGTTTGGTCGGGGCCCCGAGGGGCTCGGGATTAATTTTGAATGGTTGGCAGAGGTTTGAACTTGGGAAATTTGCAGCAAATAGCTGCTGGTGTTAAGCAGCTGGTGTGGCTGCACCTGCGGATGGGCAGCTGCAGGTGCGAAGGTCCAGGCGCAGGTGCGAAAAGAGGCTAGGCAGGAGGAGTCCGCAGGTGCGAAGCTGCAGGTGCGGAAAAGGGACCACAGGTACGAAAATTGGACTATTAATGGGTTTTCGCAGGTGCGCACCTGGGACCGCAGGTGCGCACCTGGGACCGCAGGTGCGCACCTGGGACCGCAGGTGCAGGTCCGCAGGTGCGAGGAAAGGTTCGCAGGTGCGGATTAACTGGGAAGAACAGTATAAAAGAATGCCTCCGCAAAATTTTGGTTATTCTTCCATTGTTGCATGCAGGTGGAGATTATTTGAGAGCAAATTGAAGAAGGTATTCGAGTGTCTTCAGTGGAGGTAAGTTCCCGGGCTATATAACTCGTTTCTATGCTAATTTGAGTCGGATTAGGCTTGTAATTTGGAGAATTAAAGTGGGAAAAGTTGGGGAAAACGGGGAAGAAGATTGGAAATTCTTTTGGTGATTTGAGTGGACAATTATGGTCCGATTGTAGAGTTTTTGGTATGTATAGAATTGTGAGAGGATGAGGATTCTAGTGATGTAAATTTTATTGAATTCTGAGACGTGGTCCCAGGGCTCTGGTTTTGGCCGAATTTCGAGAATTGTGTTAAATTATGTCTTTCGATTGGGTTTTGTTCCGTTAGCGTGTATTGATGATGTCAATCTGATTTTTGGTTAGATTCGGAGCATTTAGGAGCCAATTCGAGGGGCAAATGCATCGCGAAGTAGATTTTGATCTGTTTTGAGGTAACTAACGATTGTAACTCTAAACCTGAGGGTATGACACCCCGTTATTTAATACTGTGTTGATAAATGAGGTGACGCACACGCTAGGTGACGAGCGTGGGGGCGTGCACCGATAGTGATTGTGGCTTGACCCGTCCATTAGCGACTATTAAGCCGCGTATTCGATTTGAAACCTTACGACATCCTGTCTTTTAGAAGTTTATACTTGTTATGGGTTGTGGGCCATGTTTGGGGCCTTGTGCCGACCTATTTAGACCCTCAGGGGGTACTTTTACACTATTCTACCACTATCTTGTCAGTAAATTGTAAACTCAGTCATGTTTCCTACTTGCTGTTATTTTCACTATTATCACACTGCTTTGAAAACCCTGAAAGGTATTTGGGGCTGGGTCCCGTGAGTTGAGATAAATTGCCCAAGTGGCTTGTGAGGGTGACTGAGTCTGGCCGAGAGACGAGCATGTGAAGATAGCTATGTATCGGGCTGCACGCCGCAGCAGTATATATGTGTTAGGTCGAGCGCCGAGTATGGGAGGATAGTTATGGGACGGGCTGCACGCCGCAAAAATATAGATTATATACATATTTGGATCGGGCTGCACGCTGTAGCAGACATAGCGCGTGAGCTGAAGGAGCCCCTCTAGGAGTCTGTACACCCTTAGTGAGCGCAGTCGACTATTATATGGACCGGGATGCACGTCGCAACATTATATGCGATATATGGATCGGGTTGCATGCCGCAGCAGTATAAATATATATATGTATGTATAAACGTAGTGGGGCGGGCTGCCCGCCGCAGCAGTTGTGTATGTTCATGATACTTGCTGAGTACGAGTGTTAAGTGAGAGCCTGAGATACTGACAGTGGAGTGAGGAGTGACTGAGAGGCTTGCCCGAGAGGCTTTATTGTGAGTGATATTGTGCCCGAGGGGCTTATATTTTATGAAAATGTTGTTTTTACCTCTTCTTTACACTGAGCCTCTGATAATAAAATGTTGGATAAAGGTTTTCCTACAAAATTTTTAAATGGAAACCGGAGTTTTTATGAAATATTCGGAATTGTATATTTCTGACTTGATTTATTCATTTCCACTGTTATTCATTACCTGGATTTACATGATTTAAATTTCTCGTCACTACACTCAAGTTTTTAGTTACATAGATTACTTACTGAGTTGGCATACACACGTTACCCTATGCACCTCTGTGTGCAGATCCAGGTACGATACCATCTCACTAGTTGATTTCCGGACGAGCTTGGAGTTGTTCGAGGATTGAGGTAGTTGCTTAGCATCCCCAGCTCACCTCCTTTCCTTCCCTCAGATTATAGTTTCTTTTGGTCTTTTGTACCTCAGACTTTTGTTGTAGCAAGTCGCTGTTGTACATTGTATTTTCAGTCTTAGATGCTCATGACAGTTGACTCCAGGTTTTGGGTAAGTGTGTATATATTTTATCTCTTTCTGATATATTTAAAATCTGCTAAATTTTGGGGAAATTGGATATATTGATAATCTGAAATGGTTGGCTAGCCTAGTTTCATGATAGGCGCCATCAGGGCCGGCTTAGGATTTGGGGTCGTGACATGTAGGTAACTTATTAGCCACTATGGATGTGCTCCACCCTGTCATATCATCGTATGACCATGCAAAGATATCCTCATATTCTTTCAGGAGCTGTGTGTATTCTCCTTTCTCTGACGGTGACAAATAGATGCTTATGCGGGTTTCCTTGACGGTTTCGGAATCTCCCAAGTTGACTATCTCGGTCTTGTCCGTGTTGGACTTGGGCTTGTTCTCAAAGTTCTCCACTTCTCTGACAATTTCCTCAGGTATTACATCCTCATCTTCTATTTCTTCCGAGTCGATGTCCTTCTGTTGCATTGTCTCATTAAATGTCACAGTCATTGGTTCATCAAGGTAAGAAATAGTAATGTTGTAGGGATAAAGTTATGAAAGAAAAATACTAATAATAAAACATCAATCCATTTAAAATGTCAAACAAAATGATTTCAATAACTCAAATAATGTTTCTCGAAACGGAATACTGAAAGTAAAATATTATTTAAAACAAAATGCCAAGGTAATCATTTTCAAAAGTAAATAATGATATCAGCCTTGCTACCTCAAGACTCGTCAGGCCCTCGATGGTTTAGCGGTTCAGTTCTTGAGGAATACTTCTCTCTCACAGTCTGGATAGTGATGCCTTCTTCCTCCTCCTCCTCAACTATTACACTACAATCCATATCATCGTCTTCCAAGAACAAATTCCTCAATCCTGCCAAGGCTTCTTCTTCTTCTGATCCCCATACTGTATTGGCCTGCTGGAAGGTCTGATTCAGGTACGGCACGGGTTTCTCAAGAGGAAATTATGGACCACACCACCATGGCGACCAACTTTGATATTCCTGCCAGGTATACTGATACCCGAGCCCGAAGGTTTTGCCATGGCGCTTTAGCTGTATTGGTTTGAGATACCTTGAAGCTTTTTACCAAGACCCTTACCAGGTTAATACCATGCCCATGTCAGTATGCTCCCCATTTTTCTACTCCACCATTTATCCTTCTCAAGCGCATTAACACGCTCAATGCGATGGTAGGTTTATCCACCTAACTTCCTTCTGTTTTCTACCACCGGAACAGTCTGACTTGTGTAAATCGGATTGCTCCCATCTCCATGGATGATAACTTCTTGATGCTTCCACTCAAATTTTACCACTTGGTGCAAAGTGGATGCGACAACTCCAGCGACATGTATCCAAGGTCGTCCCAACAACATATTGTAGGAGGCGGATATGTCTAGTACTTGGAATTCAACATCGAACTAGGTAGGACCCATTTGCAAGCATAGGTTGGTTTCTCCAATCGTGGCTTTTTGTGACCCATCGAATGCTT
Organism: Nicotiana paniculata; assembly: GCA_005239505.1. Classification (NCBI taxonomy): domain Eukaryota; kingdom Viridiplantae; phylum Streptophyta; class Magnoliopsida; order Solanales; family Solanaceae; genus Nicotiana; species Nicotiana paniculata. The sequence goes on along the minus strand of ML325780.1, from coordinate 36,704 downwards.
TCACGTTCATAGATCCTGCTCATATTTCATGTAGGCCCTTGCCCAACCTTTTCAGAGTTGTCAGCGGACAGATGTTGAGGTTGGACCCTCCATCTATCAAAACTCTGGCAATAAACTTATCTTCACATTTCACTGTGATGTGCAGTGTCCGGTTGTGGCTCAATCCTTCAGGTGGCAATTCATCTTCATGGAAGGTGATCTTATGGCTTTCTAAAACTTGTCCCACCATGTTGGCCATTTCTCCGCTAGTAATGTTGTTGGGCACATATGCTTTATCCAGTACCTTCATCAGAGCATTCTTGTGTGCTTCAGAATTTTGCAGCAGCGATAAGATGGATATCTGGGAAGGAGTCTTATTCAGATGATCAACAACAGAATACTCTCTTTCTTGAACTTTCCTCCAAAGGTCGTCTGTACCAGTTTCAATGACGGGTTGTTTGTTAGAAGCTTGGTTACTGGTTTCTCCCAAATGCTCAGGTGTGTAAATTCTTCCTGTTTTGGTAATTCCTTGTGCGGCGCCGGACTCTTCCATGTTTACTTTCCCTTTTCTCCTAGCTTCAGCAAAATAATCCCAAGGTACAGTGTTAGAACTGAAAGGTGGTGTGGATGCCACCATCACGATGAAAGGGGTGGATACTTCTACCTCAAATGGATCAGGTGTAGTTGCAGGTGGTGTCACTTCTACTTCAAAAGGAGCCGATGTGGCTACCTCAACTTTGACTGGCGGTTGTACCTGCACCACAATGGGATTGAGCGTGACTGGCGGCTTCTTAGGATCATCACCTTCCCGAATAAGTCGATTGATCCCTCGAGATCCCATTCTTCATCGATTTTTATTACATTGACTCCTTCACCCCTATGATCTAGGAGAGGATTGTTGCGGAAATTGGATGTGGTGTTTTTCGCCTGTATGACCTCGTTATCAATCAGTGTTTGGATCTTATCTTACAGGGTGTGGCATTCATCAATATTATGTCCCTTCATACCGGAATGGTACGCACACGTCTTGTTTGGGTTGACCCATTGTGATGAGTTTTCCATAGCCACAGCGGGAATATGGGTGACATATCCAGAAACTTTTAATCTTTCATACAATTGGTCAATGGGTTCAGCAATAGGGGTGTATGTTTGGGTGGTTTGCGATCAAAATTAGGCTTAGGTTTTTGGTAATTTGGACGAGCTGGAGGTGAATAATAACAGACTGGTTGGGTATTATAGGTGTGGCAGGCGGTAGCAGACTGAGGATATCTGGGAGGTGAAGGTTGGTAAGTGGGTGGAGGTGTTTGGTACACAAATGGAGATTTCGGACCTTGGGCAACCATTACTGTTCCCACTTATTTCATTTTCGATATGCCACCTGATTGTAGTGCTTTATTCGTGGCCTGCAGTGCCTCGAAATTTGTCACCATTCCACTTTTGATACCTTCCTCGATCCTTCTCTGAGGTTGATGATATCGGAGAACTTGTGATTCTCGATTACCATTAACCTTTCGTAATATTGTGGATCCTGAGCCCTGACAAAGAACTTGTTCATATGATCTTCATCTAATGTTGTCCTGACCTTCGCTGCTTCTGACCTCCATCGAGTAGCATACTCGTGAAAAGTATCTATGGGCTTCTTCTTGAGATTCTGGATATAGAAGACGTCTGGTGCATTTTTCGTGTTGAATCTGAATCTATCCATGAAATCCGATGCCATGCTTACCCAATTAGCCCATCTCTTGGGATTTTGACTTATGTACCAAGATACGGCGTCTCCAGTAAGACTTATCATGAATAGCTTCACGCGAATCCTTTCATCCTTTCCAACCCCTACGAGCTTGTCACAGTAGGTTCTCAAATGTACCTTTGGTCACCCGTTCCATCGAGCATCTCAAACTTAGGAGGTTTGTAACCCTCCAGCAGTTCCATATCTGGCTGAATGCACAAATCCTCATAATTAAAACCTTTGATTCCTTTGCCTCCTTCAACACCCTGAACTCGGCTTGTGAGTTTCTTGAGCTCCTCTGCCATGTTCTTAATGAGTAGGTTCTTCTCAGCGAATTATGGTGTATATGAGATTGGTTGAGTAAAGTGGGGTAAGGTTTCCACGTATATGGGGTAATTTTGGTGAAGGCTAGGAGTTTGGCTATAGTGGTGATCATTGGTTGAATTTTAGGGATCGGGGATAGGCTGTGGGGTATTCTGAGGAGTGTGGTAAGTGATTTGCTGATATTGATTCGGGAGATGCTGATGTTGAGGAGGTGTAGGTATGGGTAAGGGATTTTGAGGAGGGGTTGTATATTGGTGGGATGTTGGAGGATTCTGCGGGCGTTGGTTGGGTGTACTCTGAGGAGGTGCCAGGTTTTGGGTATTTGGATGGTTGATATCTGGCACGTTTAGTGTGAGGGAGAGGTTTGCCAAGTTACGGACCTGCTCAAGCTCACCTTGTAGTTCAAGTATTTTCTTTTCAAGCGGCAAAACCAAGTCATTTGGTGCCGAAGTACTCCGACCATCAGAAGTTTCCGCATTATCAGCATGTGCGGTGTTTTCGCCACTCATATTATCCATCTTAGCTTTCCCTTTGCCTTTTGATGCACTTGGAGGAGGAGGAAGTGGAGGGCCTCTGGATCTAGTGTGATATGCTGATGATACCACTATGTGTGAACCAACCTTAGGGGATGGGAATAATTAAAAAAGAAAGAAAAATAAAAGGTAACCAAGTTAGTGAGGGTTCTGAAAAATGTTTGCAGTATTTAAACATATATTGCAAGAACATAAATTCGCGTCCCAATTTGGGAGCCTCGTTGTGCCCGAGGTAGGCCTAGCGACAAGTAGATTTGGAGAATTTTAATGCCAAAAATTTCCTCATTTCATTAATGCAATAAATAAGATGAATCTAAAACGACAATAAGGTAAGTCACTAATGGAACTTGGCCTTAGTACATTCGAAAAGCAAAAAGGAATAAATCTAATCTACTTGGTCCCAAAAGGACCTTCTCCCGGCCTGATTTTCTTGGCTTCATCGATCAGGTTCCCCAAGTCGCGCATGTCCAGCAGCAGGTATGCCCTGTCGAGATGTCCTCCTTCGATACCTTCAGCATTCTGGTAGTCTATGACTATTTTCCTCATCTTCCCTTCCAGCTCCATCATATCCTGCTCCAGATATTCTAACCTTTCATTTAATCTGGTAGTCGTTTCCTTCCATTCATTGATTAATTCCATATCAGTCTTATGTTGTTCCAGATGCTCAGCCTCGGACTCGCGAACCCTTTTGCGCAGTCTGTTATACTTCACTTGTGCTTCGACAGCTTCATCTATGACTCTGTTTCCTCGACCGGCCCCTAGCTCGACTATTCCTGCAACGCAATCCTCCAACAATGACGGGTAAAAGTACACATGCCCTGCATGATATCGATCCGGCTCGATGGTGTCCCTTTCCACAATAATCTTCAAGTGCCACATATGTTGAGCTTCACATTTATATGTGATGTCATCATCTTGGAAATCTGCCCTGTAGTGACTCATTTTGGAGACACGTGGTATAATCTATTTTCTACCTGCTTGTCTCATGACCCTAATAGGAACATAGGGGTGTATACCCCTTAACCCGATCAACACCAAGTGTGGAGCGTCCCTAGATTGGATGATGAACTCATTGGTGGGGAACCACTCGAATATCCAAAGAACCTGGTGCTCAGTCAAGTTGTCGAAAAATTGCACCCATTCCGTAGAACTCTCCAGCTGAGCAAACATGTCTGGGATAAAGGTCATTCTCTTGGGGTGATGAAAGGATATGTGATCGTTCCACGGCCTTCGTGGAAACTCCTGGCGGTATTGACCTCTCTGAAAATGTTCTAGAAACCAACTTTGGAGTAGCAGATTACAACCCTCGAAGTGTTTGAACCCCTTCTGGCAGCGATTCAAGGCCCGATATATGTCTGCAATAATCATAGGGACAATGGTATATGATTTTTCCTTGATTCCTCCCATTAAATCTTTGGTTACCATGGCCAGTCTGGTGTGAACTCTTTCCTTTTCTCTTGGAAACACTATCATACAAAGAAGAAGCCGATAAACACGAAAACCCTGCGATGAATCCAACCCAAGGAAGTGATAGAGAACTCGTCATGGAAGATACGGTAGGATTTGTCGTGACCGTATCGCTCATAAAGGAAGTCAAAGGGTACATAGGACTTCTTCAGACACACCAAGTCGTCATTCTTTTTCAAACCCATCATTTTCAGAAACCCTTTGGGAGTGCGATTTTCTGGCACCAATAAACCGGGACTGTCCCAGAGTAGTCCAGGGAATCCCCCTATTTCCTCCAGAAGAGAAGTCATTTCTACGTTGCCAAAATGGAATACGGCCCTTTCTCCGTCCCAGAACATAGTAGCAGCTTCAATCAACATGTTGTTTGGTTGGATATCTAATAAGGAAGGTAGATTTCCAAGGACTCTCTTCACATGATTTTTATCACTTGACGGAAGGTCTTCCCACCAATCTAGAAACAATGGTGGTATGTTACGGACCATGCCGAACATGGGGACTTCGTGCCTCATTTTCTGCAAAAAAAATAGAGTTAGACCCTTTCCCCCTCTAGATTCAACTATTTATACATAAACGATTAGCATACTGCCACTTATTTCTCCAAATTAATGCACAGATCGTGGTTGCGTCCGTTGGGATTATGGAAAACCCTGTGGACTTTGGACAAGGCTTTCCTTAAAGGGTTATTATGTGGACAACATATTAACCCAGGCTAGGTTTGACCATGATGCATGTACAGTTATAATCAGAGTAAGGTTTCTATAGAAGTCTAGACTGGTACCCTCAAGTAGACGACTTGAGGGGGAAAGGCACGGAACCGTCGATTGCACCGCTGATCGACTAGTTTACTGCAAATAAACCTTTCCAAATTCAAATAGGGTGATATAGGAAAAGCGCAAACACTTATCAAGTGTTGTGGTATTCATTACGCACGAGTGGAATATGATGTGGAGCATGATTTATGTGACAGAAAATAGCACGTTGTCACGTATTTGCACGATGGAAAAATAATAAATGCGGTATTTAATAATTGTAAAGGCAGTTAAGAAAGAAAACAAAGAGACAAGTCAGTTTCCATAGTAAAGAGTAATAAAACAAGAAAGAGAAATCGTAAATAACTGAAGATAGTCAAATAAATACACATAAAGTGGGAAGGGAAAGGGATATGCAAGTATTGACGGAATAATAAAGGCATGCTTAAAGACTAATTCANCGCCATGCTATCGCCCCCCCCCCCCTCCCTTTTTTCCTCGCGAAATCGGGTTTTCGATATTTCTGGGACAACTCCTTCTTTTTGGGGTAAGGGATAAGGATTGGAAGAGTTGCCACCTAACGGATTAAGGTGCGTTAGGGCACCTAGACCAATTAACTCATAAACCAATTTGCATCACTAGAGATCGGGTAAGGGCTCAAATTACCTTGGGGAGAAGGTGTTAGGCACCTCTCGAGGTCCACAACGATGGGTCCCGGCCGAACTTAAAATAAGTGAATTAGTCTAAAAGGGAAGGAAAACAATTTGGACAATACAAGTTACTATACACAGGATTAAAAGGAGGTCCTAGGTTTTTTAGCCTATAGGATCATTCCATGCAATACTTTGTAACTTCCCCAAGTTAGAGTGTTACTCGTAGCATTAGCGCACGGGCTATCATCTCCTTTATCACCCAATTACTATCTTTCAATTGATACTTAAGCATTCTAATAGCTTCTAACTCATTCCTTATGCGTGCCCTACATGTCCCTTACCTATGGCCCTGGAGGTATTAGGAACTTTATTTAGGGTGGTTCTAGACTGACTTATATTACTTAAAAATGAGAAATCTAGGCGACAAACAAATACAAATAGGACTTTCACGTAGAAAAAAAAAACAAATAAAGGCTTACATTGACCTCCACACGTAAGCAACAAATGCACGCAATTGAATCAGCAAAATTTGTAAATTTTTAGAATCCTATAGGCAGGATATCTATATGAGTAGAAACAAGATGTAAAGAAAGAGTTTGAGGCGAGCATCGAGGCCTATTAGCTTGCCTACTGATTTTATTAAGCATGAATCTGGGCACTTTCAGGCAGCAAATTGTCACAGTTTTTAGGCCCAGAATCATTAACAACCCTTATAGACTTGCCTAAGTGATAGCTAGAATTGGTCGAACTCATAACTGATTAACGGAACCCTATAGGCATGGTTTCTATGAGTTTATTATAAACCTATAACATGGTTTCTAAGTGGACTACTGATTTTAACTCATAAAGACAGATTGTGTTCCTTTTAAGTCTTATAGGCATGCTTGCTAATTGCAGAATTGATTTAAACCCCTATAGGCATGATTTCTAAGTTGAGACTGATCTTTATTTCCTACAAGCATGTTACTGACTTGATTTAAACTCCTATAGACAGGATTTTTAAGTTTGAAAATTGATTTCATCCTATAGGCATGATATCTATTAGTTTAAATCCTATAGGCATGATTCTAGGTTTGAACTGATCTTTATTTCCTATAAGCATGGTATCTATTAAACGTATGTAGGCAGAATTTTAAGCAGATTTCCAGAAAAGGTTATTATTCAAACAAACAGAATCATATAGACATGGTATCTAATGCACGTTGTGGTTTAAAAATGTGCGGATCCTAGGACAGGATTTCTAATGCAGAATTATAAACGGGATCTTTAATATACGAGTTTAAAAGTATAGAACTAAACAATCAAGAAATTGCTATAGGCAGGATCTCTAAGCAAGTAATGGCAATCACACAACTTGATCAACATAATTAAACCTATAGGCAGGATCTCTAAGCAAGTAATGGCAATCACACAACTTGATCAACATAATTAAACCTATAGGCAGGATCTCTACCCAAATTTAACAAAAATATAAAGAAACCCCCCAACTTTCACTAATCAACTCCAAATCTATTATTACAGAAATTATTACAACCCAGAATGAATAAATTGCATGATAGTATACATTACACTATAGGGAGCCTTCAAAGGTCCAATATAAACCTAGGAACCAGGCCTTCCAACAGAACATCTTTGGAGTATAGTAATGATCCATCCATGGCACAATAAAAGTCAGGCTTCTAGTGTGTCAAAGTTCCCAAGGACCTCTGGGACCCAGGGCAATGCTCACACCAGAACCACATTCAGAAGGTAACTCATAAAAGATTGGAAAACCAGCCCCAATGTGTCAGATTTCAAAGGAGTCTCAAGGACCCTAGGCAGTGCTCACACTAGGGGTGGTAGGAACCTAAATAACTAAGAGTAGGAGTTTGGAAAAACATTGCATTAAGGGTAAAGGGAGGGGGGCAAGTTTTAGAAATAGCTTAATTTTCAAAAGTAAACAGATTCAAATTTCACGATTGCAAATAGAACTACACCAAGAAACAGACAGAATCGATGTTCAGCACATAGTTCAAGGAGATTGGCATGTGACTAGGTAGTATTCATGCTAGTATTTAAAACAGTCGTGGCTAAAACACAGAAACAATTAGGCAAAACATCTGAATTAAATAGACAGGACATATGAGTTAAGCAACAGACAAGTGATCACATGTTTACAACATCTTGAAAGAAAGGAGACTAAACCTTAATCTTAGGAGAGGATTCATGCTATTTGAAATAAATTATCCTTAAGTTAATAGTATCATCAAATTGTCATAGAAATAACAGAATCATGCTACGAATTGAAACAGGCTAGTCAAACAAAGCATAGAGAAGGGAATTGCAAAGGTTAGGGCATACCAGTTGAGAAGAAAGAAAGTAAAGGTGCAATAGCAGTTAATTCCCAGAACAATTTAGCCTTGGCTTTCAGCCGGCCAAATAATAACCACATAGTACAGAAATCAGAACAAGAGAGAACAAAGAGAACTTAGGTTTGTTGGGAGAATAAAAGGATTCGAGTTTGTGTAAAGGGAATGGGGAAGGGGTTGAAATAGTCTTAATGAGATAAACAAATAAGGCAATGAGTCAATCCTACACAAATAAGGCATAACTTCAGAATCAATTAGAGTCAACCTCAATTAATTAACAGGGCAAAATAGCATAAAATCAGGCTAATACCACTTAATTTAGGGAAAACATTTTTTGAAATCAATCAGTAGTCAAGTAGCAGATCAAATAAGGCAAGGAAATAGTTCCAGAATCAATTAGAAGTCAGTTCCATAATCAAAGCATAAAAATCAGGCTAGTAAGGGAGTTAAGGAAATCAGTACGAGTAATAAATCACATAAATAAGGTAAGAACAGGAAAAATCTTAATAAGGAAATACTGGTACCAAAGGAAAGCTGATTTCAAAATCCAATTTAGGTAAGTAAAATCAATTAACACTTAATTGAAAGAGTTAAAGGTAAACGGGTAGAAATAGTAGGATAAATAAATAATCGAAACCCTAAGAAATACATATAGATGGAACTAATTAAATCAAGTAAAAAAAATCAGTCAAACAATAGATAAGAAAACTAGAGATGAAACATTAAACGTTGAAACATTTTCTTGCAAAAATCCGTTAGAACCAAAACCCTAGAAAATCAGTCATAAAATAATAAAAGTAGTAAGAAACATAAATATCGAAATTTTTAAAGAGGAAATACTAAAACAAACACTAAATCATTTTAGATCTAACAAGATCTAAGCAGATTTATCTAGGAAATAGCCAGGTTCGTAAAAAAATAAACAGAAGTGAACCAAATCTGGTTTGAACCAGAGATTTGAAACCATAAAATACGAAAAGATTCGTACTCACGGGTATCAGAGTGGACATAGACGAAATAGCTGAGATATGAGAGATTTCGAACTAGATTTGGGTTCGAGTCTCTTGAGATTCACATCAAGTAACAGAAGAATCATATAACCAGTAAATAGATGAAGCCAAATAAGTCATGGAATCGAAGGAAAAGCCCATGAATCAAGAGGGATGTGTGACAGCAGGGCTAGTGTTCGAAGGGGTGAGAGAGAAGAGAGAAGAGTGGGGGATCCAAAGGCGGCGGGTTGGAAGAAATGAGATAGGGTTTGGGGTTGTTTGATTAATCAAAAGGGGTGAGTGATTAAGGATCGTTGATCTTCTGAGATCGACGACCATGATTAGAGCTTTTAGGCGGGTGGATCTAATTTGGACGGGTATGGGTCTGGGTTAGGTTAGTATTGGGCTGGGTAGGTTAGTATTGGGATTGGTAGGTCCAAAATAATTTAATAAAGAGAGATATGTTTTAAATGCCCAATTAAACTAATAAAATAATTTATAAAAATAATTAATAGATGATAAAAAATGTTATTTGTATATGAAATGATTTAAAATAATTACTCAATATTATAAAAATATAAAAATTCAGTTTTCGTATAAATAAAGTAATTATGCACGCATGGGCTATTATTGCAAAGTTATTGCAATTATAACCTAAAGATGTAAATATAATTATGCATAAAATAATTAAAGCTTAATATAAATATAAATTATAAAATTAAGCAATAAAATTATTATAAAATTATTTGTAATGCAATTAGTAATTATTTAGATAATAAAATGCTGGAATAAATTAATTAAAAATCTTTTAAAATTACAGAAAATTGTGAAAAAATACTAGTTGATGCTCATGCACTATTTTGAAGGTTTATATGTATTTTTGAAATATATATGAAAAAATTGGGTATCGACAGAAGGCAATGCATTATTTGCCTCTTATACGAGGTTATATGCGTTGATGAGTTATGCACCTTATATAAGATGACATTTTGAAAATAGAAGACCACCTGGTGTTATGTGTCATCCTTCATATGGAGAAGCTTAGAAGCACTTTTATAGGACATACCCAGATTATGCTAGTGAACCAAGGAATATTCAGTTAGGTTTGTGTGCGGATGGCTTCACACCTTTTTCTATACCTACAACAACGGTGTGTGAGTTCAAGGTGGTGATGAAAACTAACTTGGAGATATTGATTATTATGGTGTGGTCAAAGTAATAATACAACTAGAGTATACATGTTGGCCATATAAGAAATTGATACTCTTTATATGCATGTGGTTTGACCCAAATCCAACAAAAGGTACAAGAGTACACCACCAATACAACATAATGGAGGTTAATAATACGAGGGAGTATGATCGCTATGATACTTTTGTAATTGCACATAACATTAAGCAAGTGTATTATGCCTATCCATTGCGGCAGTCGATGAATGATCGTTATGATCCTTTCGTAATTGCACATAACGTTAGGCACATAACATAATGTGTTAGATGTTGCATATCAAAAGGATATCTCCAGTGTTCACCAAATAGTGGACAACTAGTTAAAAAATGATTTGAAACATACTGAACGCATATCGGAAGAATTGGTATAAATGAAGTAACAATTATAGAAAATAAGGATGAAGAATCAACTGATGAAATTCAAACAAGTGAGGTTGAGGAATTCTCGGACGAGGAACAATACATCGACGAGGATTAAAAAGTTGGTTTTTAAAGCATTCTCGTGTTATAACCAGTTTCTTATATGTTCAATATAAATATGTATTATATGATGCAGATGGAAGGCAAGGGTCAAGGTAATAATGACCCTACTAGTTCTCGGGGTTATAGAAAAGGTTAGGAAGGGAAAGAGGAGGGTAGATCCTTGGGATTATACTACTCTCTCATTTCAACCCTCTTCAGAAATGCCTATGTCTTATCCTCCACCACACGATTATACTAAGGTGCCACAGCATCACGAGGCCTACACCTTCATCAAGACATCGGGTCTTCATCACAAGTCCATAGGACTATACGTTCGACATTCAATCCAGCTTCCTCACAATTACGTGGATCGCAGCCATCTGCATCACAGCCACGTGGATCGCATCCCTACATATCAATCCACATGGATCACATCCATCTATATCACAGCCACTCGGGTCACAGCCATCTGTATCACATTCATATGGATCGCATCTAGTAATGTCGCAGTCATAGGGGTCGCAACCATCTTCATCATCGACTCCATCCATTTCAGAACTTCGCCTATGAGACCATCACTCCGAGCCCCCATTTACACCGCCTACACATGCCTCTGATATATATGATGAGGATGATGATCCAGAGGTAGATCATTATGATCGCTATGGCAGGATCGTCATAATCCCCGAGGGTAACATGTAAGAGTTATTTGTTATTTTTGCGTTTATTATTTTATAATATTTTTACCAATATTTTTACGTGTTTTTATTAGTAAAATACAGGTTCAAGTTGGGTAATAAGAATACAAAGATAATTACCAATGCAATCAAAAAGCTTTATGATGGCCCTTATGCGACTTGGAGTGATTTCTTGTACTCGGTGATGGAGCAAATTTTCAAGCAGTTTAAGGAATAAATGTTCTTTTAAGTAGTTTAATAATTTATAATTATAATGTTTCCATCTAATATTTAACTTTTGAAATGCAGAGCAAGTGTGTATAGGAAGACCACTATAGCGAGGAAGTGGCTACAAATTTTCATCATAAAGCTCGTAAGAGATTGGCAGATCATTTCTCGGATGGTAGAAAGAAGAACAAGAGGCCTGACTGGTGTCTGCAACATTTATGGGATGATTTGTTAAGGCAATGGCGGACCGATGATTTCTTAAAGAGGAGCGAACAAGGAAATAAAACTCGTTCATCCGAGAAGGGAGGATCCTTGCACACTGGGGTGCTATCAGCATCGGGACAATAAGAAGAAGATTGCTTAAATTATTTTACTTTTCTAAGTATATCAATTCTATTGATTAACTAAATTAGTTTATTTTCAAGAAAAGAAGTATCGGCGTCCAATGATCCATGATGAGCTATTCAAGGTTACGCATATTTTAAAGAAGAATAAGAGGGGGATGCATATAGGGTCGAGGACCGGGCAGGGACTGCATATGTAAGCCTTCAATTTTCTTTAAAGGTTATAATTTAATTTTAATAAGAAATTTTAAATACTAGTTTAATTTAAAATAACGTAAGGTCGCTACCAAAGTAACGTGGAGGAATTCATTCGTAGTCAGCCAGCTAGTGTGTCGGGCGAGCCAACCTAACCTTCGAACGAGAATGCTGAAAGAATATGGTTGGAGGTTGTTGGTGGTCTAAAAAGGGGGAATATATACAGGCTTCCTTAAAAAAATTCATCGCTATAGGTGTGGAATGCAAGGAATAGGTACTTCCTCACATGGCGAGGCACTTAATAGGGAGAGCCTCTCGACTATGAAGGAGACGGTGACAAGTCTTACATCTGAGCTAGAAGCGGCCAAGGAAAAAAGAAAGGCTTAGAGATGCTCAATTACTTGGTATGCAAGCTCAGATCAGAACTCTCCTATCTACTGGTGTTTTTCCATTGCCCCTGTCTCGTGAGTCATCGCTAGAGACTCGACCTCCATGTGAACGTTTCTCCCGTCCTCCCCATGATCGTTCCTCCCGTCCTCCCCGTGATCGTTCCTCCCGTCCTCCACAAGATCGTTCTCAATACCATCTTGTAAATGAAAGTTCATCAGATGGTGATGATGTTGTAAAAAATATGCCTTGACCAATACTTTGATATACTTTGAACTAGACTAATAGAACTAGCTTTGAATTAGATTGAACAATTTTAAACTTGTTGTAATTACTTAGATTGTGATGTTTAATTGAACTTTGTTAGTTTTAAAGTATTAATTAGATGTTTGGTTGGATTTGTGGTGAACTAAGGGTTGCATGTGGTGAATTGGGGGTTATTTGATGTGAACTAGGGGTATTGGTATTCTTTTTTTTTTTTTGGCAGGTGGTGTAGCTACCAAAACTAGCATTTTCTGCCAAAATTAATCTCAGAAAATCGACCAACCTTGGTCGGTAACTAGTAAAAATAAAAATTTAAATTGCAAATTACCGACCAATGTTGGTCGGTTAATGAACATTGAAATTCCGGAAATTCAATATTACTGTCCAAAGTTGTCGGTAAGTTGGCTGCCCTGTCCAGATTACCGACCAACGTTAGTCAGTATTAATAAATTTTAATTATTTATAAAAAATATAAATTTTCCAGTACTGACCAAAGTTTGTTGGTAAGAAAAATTAATAAATTTAATACGCTAACCAACGTTGGTCGGTAAAATTAAATAACATACCGACCATTATTGGTCGGTACGTCAATTAAATTGTCAGATAGCCTGTAAATGATACCGATCAATTTTGGTTGGTAATTTCCGACCTTCAAAATACCAATCACATATAAATGATCACGTTTTAGACGGTTATTGGTCATTATTGATCGATTTTGATCATTTTTTTTCCGGATTTCTAATAGTGTAATTTGAAACTTATACAATGAGATCGTAATAGAATATAAATTTCATATTTTGTCAGGATTGTTCGGGAGGGGGACCATATAATGATTCAGTGAAATGATTTAATATTCGCAGTTCTGCATGAGGGGGTACTTTGGATATATAGTGCCAGAAACAAGAGAAACGTCTCTAAACTAAAATTTGTACTCATCTGCTTCTTTGCATTGAATTTCATCCATGGACAGACTGTCCTATCAAAAATAACACTATTAAATGGACGCATCTATCGGCAGTGTACCCAATAATATTGGGAAGTATATGTAACCCAAAGTTAATATCTAGATAGTGTATGAGAAGTGAGAATTAACTTTGTTTAGTAAAACATTGTGAAATTTGTGAGCAACATTCTGGAAAATTAGTGCCAGAAAAGTGGTCGTCTCGGAATTTAGACGATATGAGCTCCGAGTTAGATCTGCCATAACCAGTGTAATTCCAATCTTAATTAAACCGCGTCATATAACAGAGTAACATTCCCTAACAGCTTGTTTGGATGTTGTTATATGTCATTTTATAATGTATTGTATTGTATTGTACTGCATTGTATTGTATTGTTTAATGAATGTTATATTTGGATAGATTATGTCGTTTGTCGTTGCTTCATGTTGTCATGCACAAACAATATGAAGAATAAATTTATAACATTACTAATAAAAATAGGATATAGAGTAGAATTATTATTTAAAAAAGTAGGGCAAATAATAAAGTATGATTATTTAATAACAAGGAAGGGCAAGATGAGAAAAAGTAAGGAAACGACGTCACCGTACCAAATTCGTCGTTCCATAAAGTGATACTTTTTCTCGTTACGTAACGATGGACTTAACGATACGATACAATAAAATTTAAGTAACAATCAAAATAAATACTCCCTCCGTTCCAGTTTATGTGAACTTATTTCCTTTTTGGTCCGTTCCAAAAAGAATGAACCTTTTCTAAATTTAGAAACAATTTTGGTTAAGCTTACAATTCTACCCTTAACGAGAAACGTTTATAACCACACAAATACTCTAGGCCCCTTTTTGAATTGTTTTGGACCACAAATTCCAAAAGTCTTCATTTTTTCTTAAACTCCGTGCCCAGTCAAACAGGTTCACATAAATTGGAAAGGAGGGAGTATTATATTTAAAGTAACAAAACGATGAGTCCAGAACCAATGTGTGCTTCTTTTGGACAAGTGAGACTGAAATAAGTGTAAAAAAAAGAGTAACATTCTATATATAACACCCTTTTAAAGGGCGCTATACGTATAGCGCATTTATAAAGGGTGATATACATGTTTTGTGGGCCCACCAATAACTCTTATGCGTTTAACTGACATAACAATAATTCAAATGGGTATAGTGCCCTTTAAAAGAGCGCTATACCTCAAAAAGTTCAACCCCTCGAATTGGGCATTGCCTCATTTAAAGGCGCTAAGGATTTTACAAAAATCCATATAAAAATATTCCCAACTCCTATTAAATTTTTTCTTCCTGTTAAATTGTCAAGCATTTTTTCATAATGTCTGAAAAACGAAAAGTAAGGATTTCATTATATTGAGGTGGGAGAGGGGGGGGGGGGGGAGGTTGTGGTGGTAAATAACTGTGTGAGCTATAGTTTATCTCCACAGTGTCATGTTAAGTTGTCACTTCCAATGGAGTACGATACATTGGTATCGTTATGTAAAAAAATGAGTGTGAGGAAACGTTCGGTGAACCTTAAAGTAACCCGAAGATATCTGTATTATGTCACTCCGCAAGGGGTTGCTTGTTACGCTGAGTTTAACATCGAGGATGATGAAATTTTGAGGGATTTTTTGAGGACTCCGGATGAATACCGGGAATTTCTTGTGATAAAAATGTTGGAAATGTACGTCAAGGTTGAAGACGTTCGCAACAATAAGGTTGCACATAGTAAGAATAACCCTCAGTCATCGGGTGGTTATTCTGGAGCACTTTTTGCCGGACAGGTTCCGGTTGAAAGAGTTTGGCCTGATTTAAACTTATCATCACGGCGAATGAGGAGCGAGGAAATAATTTCTCTCCTGCATTACATAATCCACAAGACGAGTGGCAAACTTCAATTTTCCTTTGTGTTACGATGTATATTTTTGTTGTATTGAATTTGTATTAACACTTATATATTCCACAGGGGGTACCGACCATATATGAATTTTACAAGTTATGAACCCATGCCCAGTTGGAATATGCGTAGTTATGGTATGTTGGATCATGATGGTCCATCTGGGAGTCATCACCAATAGGATAATGTCCATCATGGAATGTCAACACATTACGACTTGTAAGTGAAGTGATACAGATATATGTAAAGTATTTATTAATTGAGTATCTTATTATTTTGTTGTTTGTGCAGTGAAAACGAGCAAGTTGAACCATCTGTCCTGACTCAATTGCCCGAAAATGACATATTAAATCGGGATATGGCAGATGCACAAAGTCAGAAAGAGAATTGTGATTATGATTATAATGTCGATGAGGAGGAAGAGAATGATGGACCTGATTTGACGAGGGAGGATGCTCCACCCCCCCCCCCCCCCCCCCCCCGTTAGACCGAGAGTGTACGAGTCCCAAGTGTCATTTTATTCAAGGAAGATTCCCTATCTTGATCATTTGCCAAGTATGCCGGATGTGGATGCTCTCACAAGAGATTTTGATGAAATTCGGACAACAATGTGGGATGAGTCTAGACCAACCGTGCTGGCAAAGGGGATATTTGTTCCTGATAAAACGCGCCTAACCAGGGCGGCAAAAATGTACAACGTAAAAGAGTTTCGTGAGATGATGGTATGAGATTCAAGTCCGGATGTATACAAGGTTGTTTGTCGTAGATAGTTTACGGGTTGTCATTGGATGTTGTGTGCAAGCAAGAAGAAAACAGGTTTGTGGCAAGTGGGTAAATACATTGCCACCCACACTTGTGAAATGGACACATTTAATGGGAATCACTACAAATTGGATGTTGACTTGATTTCTCTTGTCCTGATCCCACACCTTGAAGTATCCATAAGGTACAAAATCAAAAAGCATATTACATCAGTCCACCAGGAATATGGACATACCATTACCAAAAGAAAGGCAATTCTCGGGCGCATACATGTGTTTGAAATTGTTTATAATAACTGGGATAAGTCATTTGCAGCTCTACCCAGGTACATGGCCGCACTGCAACACTTTAACCCCGGGACCGTTGTTGAATGGAAGCTAGAGTGGAGTCTGGG
Source organism: Nicotiana paniculata (assembly GCA_005239505.1). Taxonomy (NCBI): domain Eukaryota; kingdom Viridiplantae; phylum Streptophyta; class Magnoliopsida; order Solanales; family Solanaceae; genus Nicotiana; species Nicotiana paniculata. The sequence continues at coordinate 20,145 of ML325780.1, read as the reverse complement.
AATATAAGAATATATATTCAAATACGTGTTCTGGGCATTTAAACCAGCAGTTGATGGTTTTCTGCATTGCCGACCGGTAATATCCATAGACAACACTCATGTCTATAGAAAGTATGATATTAAGTTGTTGATCGCCGTTGCAGTAGATGCTAATGAACAAATATTTCCTCTAGCTTTTGATATATGTGCCAATGAAAGCCAAGAGACGTGGACGCTGTTTTTGAACCACTTGGAAGAGCATGTTGTCAAACAGCGTTTAGGTATTTGTCTAATATCTGATCGCATGGTGGTATCTTAAGTTCGGTAGAGAATTTGTTTGCATGGTAAGAACCGTATGCCTACCACCGTTACTGTGTGAGGCACGTGAAGGCAAATTTCCAGAAGGCATATCCCAACAAGGATCTGCATGATTTAATGTGGATGGCTGCAACAAACCACCAAGAGCATAAATTCCGGAGGCACATGGAATCTATCAGGCAAGAAGACGAGGCAGCCTATCGTTGGATACTGCGACATAAGCCTTAAAAGTGGACTTCACATGCGGATGGTGGCAGAAGATGGGGAATTATGACTACAAATGTGTCAGAGTCATTCAACGGGTTATTGAAGTCGGCACGAGGATTTCATGTCATTGTCATGGTGCAAATGTCATTCAAGCATATGACAGAGAAGTTTGTTGAAAGGAATTCAGCTACAACATCATTTGATGGAAATGAGTGTTGAATTTATGTCATTGCCGATGAAAATTTTTGAGAAATACAGGCGGTGAGCACATTGGCATCCATTTTTACAGTATGATCACGACAGCAATATTTTTGAAGTTTGCACCGCTATCCATCAAAATCGGTGGAATAATGTACACACCATAAATGAATCTAGAAGGTTATGCTCTTGTGGAAAATGGTCCATCTACCACATTCCATGCTCACATGAAGGTGCTTTCAACGTGTTGGTTTAGGGCCAACCAACTATGTTGATAAATAATATAGTGTTGCTGCATTCTTAAACACCTATAGTGGGTAGTTACAGCCAGTGGGTGCTGAGCATTATTGACCGCCGGAACTATTTAAAATGGTATGTAACAAGGAGTTTTTGCGTCAACGACATGTGCAAAAAATACGCGTATACGGAACCAAATGGATGTTCGTGATACTGTTTATGCGCGCAAATGTGGTATATGCTCACAAACAAGATACGACCATCGAAAATGTCCTTCAGCTGGTTTGGATGGCGGTGGTAATCCAGCTCTTGGTGGAAGTTCTTCTAATGTGCCTAACTATCAAGGATACACGTAGTTTTTTTATTTTCGTTATGTGGTTGTAATAAGTGTATGTACTTGTTTATGTTGTAAGATGTATCAAACAAAATTATGTTTCCATTGTTGTTAAATCTTATTGATATTTAACATTTTTCAGTTGAGTAAATTAATGAATTTCTCACTCCCGTTCACGTAATCAAAAATAGTATTGGATTAAGAAACCAAACTTATTACGTTGACTTTCGAATTTCACTCTCAAATTATTAAGAAACTACACAATTAGAGGAGGAAGATGTTTGACACGTGAATAATAGTGCGGTTAAATACTACGTTATGTGTGAGCATAGCGCGGTTAAATACTACGTTATGTGTGTTGTCTTGTTGACCTAAAAAGCTGCCCGCCTGCGAAAAAGTTGTATTGTATCCGAAAGAATCTTTAACACGCGAAGCATAACGCGGTTAAATACTACATTATGTGTGAGCACAATGTGGTTAAATACTACGTTATGTGTATTGCCTTGCCTATAAATAACTAGCGCATTCTAGTTTTTTTCTGCGATTAACCATTACAAATAGCAAAACTTCCCATAAAAGGAGGGTTTGTTTCGCTTTAACAAATGTCTGAACGCATTTATGTATCAATGTGCCATTGTGGAAAACGTTGTCTAGTGAGAGACTGTTGGGATGATGGTCAAGTTGGGCACAAATACTGGATGTGTGTGAACAGGTTTGGAGGCAACAACAAAAATTATTGCAATTTTGAGGTATGGCTTGATGAACCTTGTAAGCAAGAATGCTACAAACAAACTTTGCAGTATTATCATGTTTTGAACGAAATATACGAACGTAATGAGATTATGTGTAAACGAGAAATTGTAGCGTTGAGCGAGAAACTAAAAGAGGTGGAAGAAGAAAAAAATAAGTTGTTGGAGAAATTTGAGTAGTTGAAGCAGAGAATAACATGCGATAGTGACTAAACAAACACATGTACGTGTTGAGTATTATATTTTATCTTTATACTTTCCATGCCATGTATTTTCATTAGTTGTACTGAATTTAAATTATGTTACGTTGCTATGTTTGTGTTTGTGTTGTAGTACTAAAATAACGAAGAACTGGGGAAATAAATACATAATGTGCATATAATATAAACAATAAAAATTATTGCTATTATTTACATAAAATAATATTTACATAAAATATAAAAAAAAATCAATGTGTCCCACAGCTTGTGTGCTTCAATGAAGTCGCTGGCCTGAGGCGCATCCCATCCCTCCCGGCTACGCTATCAGGATCCTCCTCATCACGCCGCCTCTTTATAGTAGGATGCGCTGCAACATGATCATTAGTAGTGCTGGCAGGATCGGTAGAAGGAGCCATCGGTCTAGTAGTAACCTACAGAAGAATAAGTCAGCTCAGTATATGAAAATATATATTAGAAATGTACGTGTTAAGTCACAAACTTTAAATTGTCTTACCATGGTCTCACCGGGCTCCTGAATGTAATCATTTGTTGCAGCCAGGTCAGCATCGCACAAAGCGTCCACAGTGACGGGCGAGGATGAAGCCTTAATAAGAAAATTAATTTGTGACTTTTACTGTCTCATCTTCTGGCCTGAAACCAGTGAGCTGTTGCAGCATGTCCAAATACTGCCCACGTGCAATCTCTCTCATGGCCTGCGGCAGAGCAACGGGGTGTCCATCAACGGGCAGCCCATATAAAACCTCCACGTCCTACAACGTGATGGTGGCCTCGCCAATAGGCATGTCGATTGTGTGCGTCTCCGGTCGACACCGCTTTATCAGGGCCGTGACCAAAGACCAATCGAGTTGCAGCCGCCAGATCTCCAAAATCCTGTAGAAGCCCGTATCCTGCAGGCGTGTGACTACACGGAGATGGAGTTTTGCCCTTCAGAAAATCTCACATGTCGTCTACTCTCCTAGCGCGGAGAGTCTGGGCCAATAACTCTCCATCCCATATGTAGGCGGACCTATGATCGCCCTGTAATGACAGTAGCTCATCGCAGAAAGGTCCGGAATGCGTAGGCGGCACGTCCATGCCGGCTACTGTAAATCAAACAACATTAATTACATGTTTGTTTGTAAATTAAATAATTAATTTTTATGAGTATATAATATTTAATTATTAAATATTCACATATGGGTTCCAGGCTCGATATTTGAGGCTCAGTAGCACCAAGTTAAGGATTAATTCTTGTATGTGTTAGTTTTATTATTTTACATGTTAGTTTTACAATTGTATATGCTTGTTTGTAAATTAAATAATAAATTTTTATAATTATATAATATTTAATTATTAAATATTCACATATGGGTTCCGGGCTCAATATTTGAGGCCCAGTAGCACCAAGCTATCTTTAATTCTTGTTTGTGTCAGTTTTATTATTTTACATGTTAGTCTTATAATTTTATATGCTTGTTTGTAAATTAACTAATTAATTTTTATAAGTACACAATATTTAATTGGACAAAGTTTGTGTTTGATCTATCAGTTATTTTGAAGTATTTTTTAGTATAAGAGATACTTAAACTACAGGGATACTATGCTAAAAGGCTCTACATTTTACTATGCTAAAAAGGCACTATATTACTAGTCTTTAAGCAAATAAAAAACTAGATAAAAATAACAAATACATTTTAATCACAAAAAATTCACGAAAATACATATAAAACAGTCAAAGTAATTTATTAATATTTTTATTAACAAATAATAATAATTTCTTAATTTTTACATATTTTTTTAGAACACTAATATCTTAGTCCGGATAAAAATAACATACAGTTTAATCGCAAAAAAAAAATACAAAACAATATGGAACACATTCTAATTAACTAATATGCATTATTTATACGAGTTTCGACATAAACTTAATCGGAATAACTCGATTTATATTTTTCGAAAAGTCTAAAAATTGAAGATTTGAGTCCGAAACAAGCCACTCATAACAATAGAGGCTTGTTTGAAAGCAACCTTCCACTGAATAACGTTAGTTTAATGCTAAGTTGAGGAAAGCCGCAATTATTGTGTGAATGCTAACCAATCAAACCAAGACTAATAGTATTAAATTAAGATTCATAAATCCCGACAATGACATATCTACTGATTTAGTGACATGATACTGGCGTATACCAATTAAATGATAAAACATTTGCCATACCTTTTATAAGAAATTAAAAAATTTGAAGTATCCTAAGTTTCATAGCTAATCTTCTAGAAACTGAATTACTTTAAAACAACTTGGGTAAGTAGTAATTTATTTTGTTAGGGGTGGGGGGTATACCCCTTCTGATTGTGAAGTCTTGACTTGCAAAAAAATATCATTTTTTGTGAATATGGGATTTTTCTTTTTTCTGTTTTTTTGGTTTTGAGTTTAACAAGACTGTTTTTCCCCTATAGAGATGTCATAAGATACTGCTCAGTCCTCACAAAATATTTGTTTAATGAGCCACATTAAGGAAAATAAAACAGTAAAGTACGACAAAATGTTATATACTCAAATCAAAAGGCCACATGATAATTTCAAATATTAAACGAAAAATGTTCAAAAATACCCTTATATTAATGAGAAAAAATTTAAATATACCTTTCGTAATATTTTTGGTCCAAATATATCATATCGTTATACTATTGGTTCTTCCGTTAAGTTTGTCTAAGATAGACGTCCAATCCATGTGACACTGACATTTGATGAGGTGGATGCCACGTGGCATGCCACCTCAGCACTCCTAACCCATTTTACCAGTCCCTTCTTTTTTCTTTTTCAACCACCAAAATTCCTTCCCTTCGACCACCATCGTCATTATTACTGTCACCATGAACAATTCACCTCGATGTGCATTTTTGCCTTATGATGGCTATATAATCCCTTTTCGTAACTTGTACCCTAGTTTTTTACCTCATCAAATGTGTCGTGGGAAAAAATAGGATTCACTTTGTTTTCTCCACTTCATTACTTTTGATCACTGATTTGTCTTTTTATTGTGATTGTGAATCTCGTACAGTTGGCTTGAGCTTTTAAAGATGACTTAAGTCTGTTGATTCTCTGCATTAATCTCCACATTTCTTGCTTTGCTCTTTTCAGCCTGCTAATTAGGAATATCTTTAGACTCTTGATGATTCATTTGTTTTGTGGTCTGAGCTTGGTGAAAAAAAGAAAGAATGCAGGGAGGGGTAAAATAGGTTAGGGGCGTTAAGGTGGTATGCCACGTGGCATCCACCTCATCAAATGTCAGTGCCACGTGGATTGGATGTCCACCTTAGACAAACTTAATGAAAGAGGGATATATTTAAACCAATAATATAACGATAGGAATATATTTGGACCAAAAATATAACGACGAGTATATTTAAATCTTTTCTCATAATACAAGCGTATAGTTGGAACTTTTCCGAATATTAAATGCTAAAACTGGAGTTGCGGCCAAAAGAAAAGAACAACCCAACGAGTGCTGACCTTGAAATACGAATAACAGTTGATAGTATTGCTGTAATAGTTTAGCTTCATATAATTGACTTCATATTGGTATACGACTAGAGAATACAATAAGGACAAAGCGTAGCTATCTTCATACTATTTCATAGTTATTGTTTTGTGATTCTGTTGAATAATTTGGCTAATGGCAGTACTCGACAATAGTACTGATCAGAGTTCATGTTCACCTAGATTCATAAATAAGTATTTCAACAGGTAAAAAAAAAAAAGAGCTACAGTAATAAACATAAGCACATAGATATATTTGTGTAAAACAACTAGCCAACTATAGCACTCAACTCACTACATTTCCATAAATTATCCGCATGTCCTTTTTTGACATAATAACCTACGTATCAAATTCACCAAAATATTATACGATTACAATTCCCCATTTATACAATTAATATCTGAGTACTCCAACCTTATACACGTAATTGCTTACATTACTTTTCTTATTTCTATATCTTTAAAATTGTTGATTAATATGCTCCAAAGTCTCTTAATTGGAACTGAGTTGTCTTCCTTGGTACATTTTCCGAGTGCCGTAGTCCCAATGTGAGTGACACATCCCCAGCCGGCTGAGAACCAAATGCCGCATTTGAATTAGTAACCAAATCAGCTGCGTCCGCCGCCGTGAAGTAGCGGTTGACGGTGGTTGAGACATCGTGTGTGGCGGAGGATGCGGTGGCGGTATCATCTTGGAGCATTATTAGTTGGTTTCCCAAGGCGTACTGCCTATAATTTATGATGTTCTTTGAAGGGTCTCTTTCATTTGCATTAAATTCGGATCTTATTGGTAATGGCATTGTTGTTGTTGTTGCCGATGTAGCCGTGTTGCTAATCTTGTCGTGCATTGAGGTTTGTGCAGATAATTCTTTTTCTTGCTCCTCCTCTTCTTGATCTTGATCTGTTTCCACTTCTTTAGTTTCTTGCTGGTACATCTCCTCCACCATTGGTTTCCACAACCGAACCCTAGCATTTATGAACCAATTTGATACCTAAAAAAAATGTAAAGAGTTTGAGTTCTATGCATTGACAGTATAAAATACAGTTAGATAATCTGATTACATATAGGAGTAACATGTTGATAAGCAATAATAATAATAATAAACTCAGCATAATTTCACAATTGAGGTTCGAAAAGAGTAAAAGGTAGAAAAATTATTTCTGATAGACTCAAAAAATGAAAAGAGAAGCAATAGTAACAGACAATATAAAAAAAGTACAAACTAACACTGATGCTATACTAGCATGGCCAAGGAAAACACACAACTATCCACTAACTTTTACCCTAATTTTTAACTTCTTATCAGTTAAAAAAATAACTAACATGATACAACATATCAAATTGCATCGACAGCGTAAAGCCATGAATATATATCAGTGGTGGATCTTTCGGAGGTATGGGCGTTGAAGCACCCATTGACTTTGGCCAAATTGTGTAATATATACATGGATAATACCTAAGATTTTAATAATTGACCATGAGCATCCACTGTGATAATGTTTGACCATTTAGAATTTACCCTAAATCAGTACTCCCTCCGATTCATAATAAGTCATTATTTTACTTTTTAGTTTAATTCAAAATAAGTGTACTTTTACATAAACAAAAAGAAATTAATTTTAATTTTTCTAAATTTATCGTTATTTATATATTTTAATGTGTCAATATAATAATTAATTAAAATTAATTTAATAAATACATTTTTTTCTCTTGAAATTTATATTTTTCTATAATGTGTCACAAGTAAAATAATCACTTGTGGTAGATCGAAGGAGTATATATAATTTAAATAGAAAAGTTGAGGAGTGGTAATTAATAAAGTGGATGAAGTCATAAATGCTAGCTACTGCACTCAATTTGTTGAGGACACATTAATTACATGAGACCAAATTAATGCAAGAGTGACAGACTATCATCTAAAATCAACAGTGCGAATATGCTAAGAATGGTGGGTACTGTAAACCAGACAAAAGTGTTGGATCTATCGCTCTGCCAGATATCTTGCAGTAAATCAGAGGAAATGTTGCATCTTTTTGTCAAATAGCTGACTTTTACCTTTCCATTCTCAAATAGAATTACTGTACTAGCTACAGTAGTTAGCAGCCAAATTAATCATCAAATCCTTTCTTAATAACACAGAGCTTCAACTAACTTGCCGTCTCGCATAAGAAGCGTAGAACAGCCGTCAATGAAGAATGTCATTAACAAATTAAGGGATTCATTTTCTTTTTCTTTATAGCTAACTCTGCTCATGAATAATCCACTGTTGTGGCTGCTAACATGATCATCTCCAAAAAATTCTGCCTTAATATGTGATAGATCAAGTATAAGAAGGATATATGTGTTGAAAGAAGACCCTCGCTAAGTTACTGATAATTAATAATCTGATATTTTTATATGTCTAAAGTAATCAAAATGCAATTGTGAGTATATGAATATATCACTTAAAAATGCTAAATTAGAGTATTAAAATGTCATTTCTTATATAATACATTGAGTTAAAATGGAGAGACCGCGGAGGATGTTTTGTTATTTTTTGAATTCCCTTCCCTTTTTTTTAATCATGTACTAGACATAAACGGAAACAAAATCCAAAGAGGAAAGTTCTAAGGAATGCAAGTAAGGGCAGTCCGGTGCACTAAGCTCCCGTTATGTGCGAGATCCAGGGAAGGGTCGGATCACAAGGGTCTATTGTACACAGTCTTACTCTGCATTTCTGCAAGAGGCTGTTTCCACGGCTTGAACCCGTGATCTCATGAGCACATGACAAAAACTTTACCAATTACGCTAGGGCTCCCTTTTTTTGTGGAATGCAAGTACTTAAGGTAAATCAGCTAGCACTATAAGGGGTCGTTTGGTAGAGTGTATAAGAATAGTGCGGAATAAGGTGTATTAGTAATGCAGAGATTAGTAATGCAGATATTATTTCTTCTACTATTCGGTGTGGTGTAAAAATTATAATGCATTGCATAATATTTAAGAAAAATAGTTGTTTACAAAAATGCCCTCTCCATATTCTCTAGCTTTAAGGGACTTTAAGGATAATTTTATCTTTAACCATACTAGTGCATGTATTAATAGCCTTGGTATTACTAATGTCATGATTTTCTATGCATTACTTACGCATAGGATAATACCAAGTATGATGTATAGCTAATACAAGTATTAGTTATACAGTATTAGTTATACACAGATCGAAAAATGTACCAAACAAGATATAAGTAGTGCATAGAGCTTAATGCTTGCATTATTTCTTCTAATACCTCCTACCAAACGACCCCTAAGGCTTCAACTGAAAGCATACAGTACTCCAGCACTGAGCTTTAATGTTGCTATAGTTTTACAGGTATCTCAGATATTACGCCAAATTAGTGGTGGCAAAATGGATTTAGAAAAAATAGTTATCCACCCATATTGTCCATTAAAAAATGGGTTGGATAATGAACTTTTTAAAAACAAGTTGAATATGAATAAGAACCATATTAAAATGGATAACCAATGGATAATTAAAGAGTTTAACGTTACATTTGTAAACCCCAAATTAGGGGTTCCTCAAGTTTGGGAGACTAAGAATATTCCAAAAGTGATCTTATTCACTAAGTTGTGGATAATAAGGATATCCATATTATTCGACGGTTAACCCATTTTTATCCGTATAAAATATGGATCAGATCGAATAATTTATCCGTTTTTACATTATTCGTTTTGACCAGTCACATATCCGACCCGACCCGCCGCTTCCCATCCCTACTCTTAAGGTTGCGGTTATCATATCACTTTATGCGTTCACACTCAACCACAGTTTTGGAATAAGCTAGAAAGTATAATATATTTTTCCTTCCCACATCAAACGTGCACGTGCTAACTACCTATTCAATAATGTTTTATAAGAACTAGGCTACATCCTTTACATGTTGTAAAGGTTTGATGTAAATTATATTCGTTGTTTGTAGCTATATTATTGGTAAAGAAGTTAGTAATCAACAGCTTCAGATTAGTTTTATACACACCATAAATAACCTGAAAATTATCTTATTACTCGAACAAATCTTAAAACTAGTTACTACTATAGAGCTAAAAGTGGAGAAATTGCAAAGTCCTGCTGCTGTAAAAGACACACAGAAGCCTATATACCAAGTTAATTTCACGTACACATATAGCTACTGAAATTTACCCATCATAACAGTAAATTACTACTCCCTCCGTTCCTGAACCTGTTTGATTGGGTACAACATTTAAAAGAAAAATTAAAACTTTTGAAATTTGTGGTCCTAAACAAGTCAAAAAGGGGTCCAGAATATTTGTGTGGTGATAAAAGCTTCTCATTAAGGACAGAAATGGAAGTTCAAACTAAATTGTTTCTAAATTTAAAAATGAGTCATTCTTTTTGGAACGAACCAAAAAGAAACTATGTTCACATAAATTGGAACGGAGTTTTACTCGTTACAATAACATATGTAACTTTACCCAGTATAGTTAGGTTTCGTTTCCAACATTATTCCTATTTGAAATTACTATCTTGTTGGATTAATAAGGCACTCGCAAGTAAGTTTTTCCTCATAAGAAACCAAAGAAAAAAACTATATATCAAACTAAGAAAATGCAAAACAAATTTTCCTAGGATTGATAAGAAAAGCAAAAAACAAAAAATGAAGACTTTTGGGGTTTTTCCTTGTAACGATAATTATAAGAAAAAGAACGTAATTATGTGGCATCAACTCTGATCAAAGGTGTCCTACGGTCTGTCATCCTACTCCTACAAAATCTTCTTAAAATAGTAGCAGGAAGAATGCACTGAAAAACTGGTTTAAAAAGGTCAAAATAGTGGAGTATATAGAAAAAAATATCTCCTACTTTGCACTGAAAATCTTCTTTTTATTTTTCTTTTTTCTACCATCTACCTTGGCCCAAAGGAGTAAAAACCACTAAGAAAGAAAACACATGGTTTAAGGAAGAGTTTAACTTTAAAAAAGAATTTACACTATGAGATAACTTATTATACAATTTGAGGTAATTATTCATAAGAAGTGAAATTAATAATTTAAAAAATAAATAGTACTTTACCCGTTCTAACCTATTTCTTTTTTGGTCCGTTCAAAAAAGAATGACCCCTTTCTAAATTTGAAAGCAATTCAGTTTAAAATCTCAATTCTATTCTCACACAAATACTCTAGATCCCTTTTTGACTTGTTTAGGACCACAAATTCCTAAAATTTTTATTTTTTCTTAAATTCCGTTTCCAGTCACATAAATTGAAACAGAGGGAGTAGTTTATACAAATACTGCAAGTTATATTAAAGCGTAAAAAATTAGATTCCTTATAATTAAGTAAACGAGGATATATAAGGGATCGAGGAGATGCGGCAAGAAAAATTAAGTAGCAGAGATAAATGACTACAACAGCAAAGATGAGTTATCCTTTTCAAGAGATATGACAGCATCTGATATAGTATAGAGTAAAAGAGAAAAGATGAAATGAGTACCTGATTTTTGGATAAACCAGTCTGCCGAGACAACAAATGCTTGTCTGCTTCACTTGGATACCTGAATACACAAATTAAAGGTGTAAAAAGCAATGGCTTATAATGACATCACTCTCATCCCATTTCATAATCCGACAACAATCCTCAATACAATTCTTGCATGGCAAAAAGATCATATCTTCTGCTCTGTCTGCACTTATCCATATACTATAAGATTCCAATGCATCTCTTCCTAAAAATTCTATAATCACTTATTCACCCACCAACCATGTCTAAATTCAAGTTGCTCGAATTCTTCAATTATAATATTTTTGAAGGATTCAATACAGGTACGACAATGAATCCGAGCAATCTTGATCTCAAATGACATACAATTTCCATTTGTTTTCTTCTTAATTAAATAATGAGAGCTGGCAAGAGGTTCTAGATTCAAATATTACCGTTACTAAGAATTTTAAAATATTTTCACATGTTATCCATGAAAAATAATTAGATATACACGTGAGAGACGTGTTCAGATATAATAGATTAAAAATGTACTCTCTCAATCAACTTAAATACTTAGATGATGTGATCACATTCTTTGATCCTGAATATTAGCACAGAGTTATAGTGATTTTTATTTTGTTTTATATATTATTGAAATTTTATACCGAAATAATACGGGTAAAATTAATAATCTTTTACTCATTCTATACGTAAATGATATGAAATAAGTCTAGAGAAGTATTATCTAAAAGACTTGCTTCTCCATGAAATGATCTCCAAAACAACATTGTTTGTAATGTAATTGTTCATTTTCTACTTTCCATTTGCTACTTTTTGTCCTTCCTTTAAGATACTTTTTGTTATTCTTCCTTTTGGATTTGTCATTTGTGCTACAATAATGTGCATAAGAAAGAACAATAATAATTGAATCAAAGAAAGAAAACTTTTCAAAGATTAATAATGAAATTTATTGTTGGACAGAGAAACTCTTTTAGCTAGCATATTTTGACTTAACTATATTAAGAAAATTTGGAACCATCTTATAAAACTCTTCTATAAATTAACTAAAAGAAAAGTGTTGAACATTAAGGACAAAATGGATTTCTTTTCTTATTGTATGGAGTAGTAATAGTAGACTGTGAAAATTAGTAAGTGATTTTTTGGTATTTTTTTTGTGGTCCAAAATAAGTGATTTTTTCAGATTTTAAAAATGAATTAATTATTTTTTCCTACATTGCCCTTGGAGTAAATAATGTTGGAATATGTGTTAGGAGTGTTTATGTGAAGAGATAGTAAATGTTAATATGGTAATTTCATTGCTAATTAATGTTAGAAGGTGAGTTTCTTAATTTGTGTGAAAACAACCAAAAAAATCACTTATTTTGAATCGAAGGAAGTATTATTATTACTATATAAGTGCTTGACACAAATTGTGCTATGAGTATGCATAAATTTGAGGCATAGGCAAAGTCAGTCCTCTCCTTAGAAGGAAACATGAAATCCTCCCTTTCTCTCCTGACAAAATAAAAGATACGCATTTGGTAATTGAGGGGCCGGAGACTTTCTGATTTTCCTCAACAACCCAAAATGAAGGAAAGAAATGGGAATATATATGCATATAAAAGGCCCAGAGATGTGTCATGTGTGAATTGTGATGAAAGATTTAATTATATATGGTGACAATAAATTTTTATATTATAAGTCTTTTTAACTTATCGTACGAAGTTAGCTACTTTATTCTCCTATTTACTAATCCCAATTAGTATGGCGAGTATATGTTAGTTACTATCTTTTAAGAGACTTGACGGTCTAAATGTTCAGAATACTAAGGTATCCGAAGGACAAAGCATTCTGCCGCACGCAAGGTACAGGAAAGGATTGAATCCCAAGCTGATTCTACGGCTCGAGCCGAATAGATCATACGAAAACAATTTGACCATGGCTCCAAGGCTCTTTTCCTAGAGATTCATAATACGTAATACGAAATATGAAAACTTTTGTGAACCTTTACGCAGGGTGCATATGATAGGTAGCAGAGTGTACTATCTGCGCGCAGGCACCAAATAGAAAGCAGAAAGAAAAGGAGAAAGAAAGAGAGAGTGGAGAACGTACGGGTGAAGAAAATGCTCAAAAAGCCATGCCCTTAAAACATTAACAGATCGTTCAGGCAACCCTCTTTGCGGCCTCCAAGCATCAGAATCCAACATTCCCATTTGGTGAAGTGCCTTTTGCTGCCTCAACTTTTGGTCTAGCATTTTCAACCTCGGCGTCTCTCCTTTCGTCAACCCACCACTTCCCGTCACATCTTTCTCCCCAAGATACTTACAAGTCTGCTTCAGCTGAGCTACTATGGCATCTTTTATGCACCGAAAATGCCGCGACATCGCCTTCTGTGCTAACGCCGTGTACGGCGCTGCCGCACCATATCCGACCATTGAATCAAATGAATTCACCATCGCCTGCATTTGCTCACAATAACGCGTGTATCTTGCATCTACCTGTTAAGAATAATATTAGTACTCCCAAATTTTTTTTTTTAACTATATCAAACACATGGTGTGCAATTGTGCATAGATCTGAAAAAAGACTAAATGATGGAATATGCGTAGCACGAAGCATCGTTGTTTTGCACTTTTCCAGCAAAAGATCAAAGCCGCGGTTTCACATTGTTATAAAATTAATTTACTGACATCTTCTTAGTACTACAGGGAATTTTTTGAACGTGGGGAGCAATTGATATTGTGTGGCTTCTTGTCGGTTAGTGGATTATTTAAACAGATTTTTCAAGATTTAAGCAGTGTACTATTTCCTAATACTGACACTAACAAAGGTTAAGCACAATAGGAAACCATCATTCTAGCAAAATTAAACACTGTTGGCCTCAATAATTCACGATTATATATATAAAAAGACCTCAATCTGGTACAAAGAATCGAGAAATGGTCCCAAATGTAGCAGTTGATAAATCATTACCTTCTTTTAATTAAGAACAAAATTTTTATTAAAGAATTTTCCTAATAGCTTCCTAAATACTAAACTACAACCTATAATGGGGGCATGTCGTTGGTTGCTCGACATGTACCCTTCTCTTGTGGTAAATCGTGTTAAGTGACACGTAAAAAGTGCAAACAATAATTAAAACGTAATGAGAGTTAGGGTGTAGTACAACTCCTAATATTAATCTAATGTCATTATTAGTTGCTAATGACTAATGTCATTAGGTAATCAGCTTTTGTCTATTTTTGAAAATGGACCCTTTAACAAGCTAGTTTTTGACGTTTTACTAACAAGAAAAAGAGAAAGGAATAAATTAAAGAAGTTACATGCCTCATCTAGCATAGATAACAGCTTGATTTTCCTCCTTTGGTATTCAGATCTTTCAGCAGCCGACAATGGAGGATGATCTTTTGAGGAACCACGATCTTCGCTTTCTATGTTAGAATTAGGGTTTTCATCTTCATATTTTTTGACCCTTTGATTCTTGAAATTTCCCCTCCCTACACAGCAAAATTCTTCTAGTAATTCTTGAGCAGCTTTTACATATCTTGAATTTCTAAGAACATTTGTCATTCTAGGAGATGCTGCTGCATATCCAACATGAACTTGATGATTACTGTGAGGAGTAGTACGATGATCCATAACTACTCCTGAATGTAACAGTTGATGTTGGTTGTTGTTGTTATTAATCGATCCAAATAATCCTTGATTATCGTTCAAGTAAATTCCACCATTTCCAATCCTCAAATCCTCCAGTTTAGCAGCATCTTCAAAATTCCTAGAAAGTGACAAAGAAAGACCTTGACCATCCACTATCCTCCCAATTCTTGTGGAAATGTCTTCACCACTGCTACTTCCTAATGGAAACATAATTATGATATCAGAGCAGACAAAAGTCTGGTTCGAGTTTGAACCACGTAAGAGGCGTGTTGAAGGTATAATTATTTACCTGGAACCCATGTGAACTGAGATGGAGGTTCCACAGTTGCAGAATTAAGCAAGTGAAATCCTTGTTGATGAAGAAGACTATTAGTATCGGCTGAATTGGGAAGTAACATGTGAAGTGAAGACGATGAGCGAGGTGTAGATGACGCTTTAATATGAAAATTCATGAGTGGTAGCTGCATGAAAATTGCAGGTAGTTCAATTAGCCATAAAAGAGAAACAAAAAACTTCTACTAAAAAATCAGTCAGGTTGATTGATAAGACTTCCCTTAAAAAGAATGGATCTAAATGCACTTTCACTCTCCAAAATTTTGATGATTACTGCTCCAATATTTGATGAGTACATAATCATAGCTAATTAATGATTACCAGTTAATTACCTCAACTTCGTTTATTGCTGGTGGAAGCTGCTGCTGCTGCTGCTCCTTTTGGGGCCACGGCCGATAATTACTCGATTGGATCTGATCATCCAAGATTTCCGTGGCGGCTTTCCGCCACGCAGACGGGTAGCTGATAATCTCCGTCAACATACCTCCGCCGTCATAAACCGCACCTGGAGGCTCTTCTACTTGTTGTGGCGGTGGCGGTGGTAGTACTGGCTCAAAGCCTTGTACTCGTAACATGTCCTCATGCTTCGTCGCAGATCTCTCATATACACTAGAGAAATTGTAAAATCCTTGTTGAAAACTTTGGGACATCGAATTTTCCTTTTGAGGAATTAAGTACTCAAGGAAGATATACTAAGCTTGTAACTTTTGCCTATGTATTAAATGAATGATTTGAGTCCGTCCATATGGTTTTATCTCATCTATCAAGAGATAGCTTGTTTGAGAGTTGAGACCAGACCATTTCTTGTCTTGAAGCTGCTCAAGTTAAAAAAAGAAAAAAGATAGAATATGGTAAAGATTTATCAGTACAAAAAAAGGCAAAAAATAGAAGGGAAATCATGAACCAAAAAACAAGCATAAACCGCTCAACAAATAACATATATCAAGAGTTGAAGGTATGTGTGAAAATAATCTTTCTTCACACCATTTGATTTGGTTGATACTAGATAAACTGAAGTAGAATAAATACCTATAAAAGATAGTAGAATTGGATTAGTGTACTTCAGCCTTCAGTAAAATTCTAGAATTTTTTTAATTTTCTATGTGCAAATCTTGTAAGGGTTTGTTCTTTGTTGTTGGAGATAGGAATCTCCTTTAATGGAAACTAAGTATTATTTCCCAATCAAATAAGAAACAAAGACAGAAGAAGAGAATGGGTCGCCTTCTCTCTTTCTCTTCACTATCACCTCCCTTCGCTTTCACCGATTTTTTTTTTTTATATCTAAGATATATAGTATAATATAATTACCAACTTATCATTTGTATATGTGCTTTTAAAGTATAAAAAATGTAAAAGAAACAAGTGGTAGTGAAAGTCACTGATGATAAAGGTTGAAATTTTGTTATCCTATGAAAAGCACTACTTCCATAGTTCAAGGCTTTGTTATACCACTTCTTTTAATAGTTTTTACTAATATATATATATATATATATATATATATATATATATATATATATATATATCTTTTCTTTTTTCTGTTTAGAGAAAATGATATGTTATTCTATAATTAATGGGAGTCTCCTTTATAAGGCACGCACACAAGGCAAACATACATTAATTTATTTTTATATGGTTTTTAACCTTACAAAAAGGTCTAGTGATATAAACACCACTTTTGGTGACACAAGTTAAGCGTATCTTTGTTTGTTTATTGTTTCCCTTTTTGAAAATTTTGATGGTTCTTCATTTTTTTTAATCCTTCTTCGTACACACCATTGAGAGGTTGGTTCTTAATAATGATGATATGGAATTATAATTAATGATCTATGGGTTTAAGTGCACTAATACCTACAACTTAATTGGGCAATATGCATTCCTCGTTAGAAATTCAATTTTTCTGGTGCATCAATACTAAGTTCTTTGTTAAATTTTCTTTATAAAATTATTTAGGGAAGAGGGAAAGGTGGTAGGATAAGCAGACAAGGAAGCATAAATGCAAACAAGTGTAATTCCTCTCGAGAGAAAACAATTTTTTTTAAAGAAAAAACGAAATTAAATCCCTCTCCTTACTCCAAACGTTATTATTCCAAGTAAGCAAGCTATTTAATGTCATCAAGAAGTCAATCATAGCTGGTTTACTGAATTCTTAAAAGGCAAATTAAAGCACTTTCAAAAACCAGCAGTGAGCATAAAAGGATGTGCACAAACACTAGTTGTCAAACAGAGTAACATCCACGTAACAGTAGTACAAGTGATAAGTCGTGGTATAACGGCAAGTACTCCTTCATTATTCACCAAAAGTTTCGGATTCGAACCATGAATATAAAATACCATTTGTTATGTAGCTCTTTACCCTTCAATACGGGACTTCCTGGCGTGAAATCGAACATAATTAAAGTTTAATACGGTTACCAGACATTGACCGAAAAATAAAATAAAAGTAAGAGTGATAGTAGTAGTAATTTTCATACGAAAGGGACCACTCTTTTGGTGTCGGAGAATGCCATGAGGTGTTCTTTCCGACTGATCAGATGAAGCTACAACTGTGCCTCTCTGATCTAAATTATTATGAGCCTCTTTGTGGGGGACTACCTTTATTTCTTTTTTTTTAATTTCTTGAAAAAAGTTGTGTAGATGGTGACATCCACCTTCATCTTATCGTGCCCAAGTTTTAGAATTTAATTTGATAGGAAGTAGTTCTATGTTTGTCTTAACATATAATAATTTTCATAGGGTTGTCGATCATTAGAAAAACAAAGTACTTCTACTTTTTTTTAACCAACGAAAATATCATGAAATTCGTGGATTATTATCTCACCACACGTGATATCGGCCAATGGAAAAAGGAATATTATAAAAGCCTTTAAAACAAATGTCACTCGCCAAGGAAAAAAAAAAGACTAGGTCACTCAATGAATCTGTCAAACGTTACTTCCTCTGGTCGAAATTAGTATTAAACCCTAATATATGCAACTTCACTTTATCTATCCCACCTAATGCTCTCATCTCCTTTATTTTCTTATTAATTTGATAGGTTTTCCGATCCGACATATTTATAGATTTTAGTAATTTTTTTCTTTTGGAAAGCAAATCTACAATTTAAATTTGATGATCATTTCGGCTTTTATAATTGTTAGCACTGAATATATATTGTATTTTTCAAAATTTTATTAATTTATTCACATATAATATGATTGAACCCGCCACTCAAAGGCTACTCCGCGCGGATCTTTAGCCGTGGTCTCATCAGACAGCCACACCTAAGAGGGATCAAAATATATTACATAATATTGTAAACGTTAACTAACTTTTGAACCAAAACTTCATTCGTTAAATGAATTATTTTAGTTGAGTGAAACACTATATACATGTTTTAAGAAATGTGAATTGGTTTAAATCATATGAGGAAAATGTAAATTTCCCTTTCAAATAAGCTGCAGTTGCCAGTTGGTTCATTTTCTGATCAAGTCCCAGGATTCATTTAGCCATATTTAAACATCCTTTTACGCACATATTTCCAAAAAGACAATAAATATAAACTAAGAAACCCACTATTGGGATTAAGTAGTTGAAATTTTCTGTGTCCTTAGCACACTCGAGTCAGCACATAATTAAAAAAAAATCTAATACAAAGCAAAATCTAGGCATTTTATAATCGAACAACTTGTCTCAGTACCCGTTGGTTTGGCAACTACGAGAGTTGGTAAAGGGGGTCCATTTGGATTTTCATTTCTCTACTTCGTGTAATGATACGATTGGATTCTTTTATTGTATTTTAAATGACAATTTAACTGCACAACAACATTCTCATGTCATGTCTTTTATTTTATGCTTAAAATAATTGAAATTAAATACTTTAAAAAGCACACCAGCTTGTCATGAGTTATAATTATAATTATTAACGAATAACGAGTTGCTCGATCGTGTTTTAGAACTAGTAAATTAAGTAACGAAGTGAGCAATAATACAAAGATTTTTGTTCGATAAATCAAGGAAAAAACTAAGTTAAAATGTAACATATATAATGATTTCAATTCAAGGCAATTGAATTCTTATAATTACTACAACTATTGAAAACATTATTAACTAATAATAATAATACTAATATAATTATTATAAATGCACTTACTCTAACAACTTAAATGTTTAGATGAGATAACAGTTCATGAATGAAAGTCTTGGAGCAATGCTAAAATTGTCTTGTGTGCAATAATGCTGCATTAGGGTAGGCTATCTACATTACACTACTTAAAATGCAGTTATTCCCTGAATCCTACGTGAATATAGGATATTTAAGTTCTGTCCTAGCGTTTGCCCAGATAAAATAAAAGTTATAGCAGATAAAGATAAAAAAAATGGGTGAAGTCAAGCTTGTTGATAATATAATTAATAAATCACACAATTCAACCTAAATAAAATTTAATTCCGATTTAACTTAAAACAAATTAAAGGTTAGCTAAGCATCATCGTCAAGGACGTTACATGTCACTGAAAACTCTCTCATGACATGTCATCGTATCCCTCATAAATAACTAGATGATACAAAATATATATTGGAAATTAATGGATTCCGATTTAAAATTGAGAGCAGGGTTATTTATTGCAGGGACGTATCAGAAATGAAAGTTTGAAACAATAAAATATGAGAAATTAAAAATTAAAAATTAAAAATTAAAAATACTTGTAATGGTATTTGGAATAAATGGAGGACCACATAATGACAAAAACCTAAGTCAGGCAATCGCATGAAAAAGTTAAAAATGAACAAATTGTTTCTTTTCTGTTTGATATTAAATGATAACCCCATATAAGATGTAGCTTAGCAGTAAATATGACATGTCTATTGAACTGTCTATATTATTATTTGGGCCTACCATTTTTCGTATAATTGCACAACCCATCTCTCCCCAACTCCTCCCCCCC
>ML325779.1:0-19964 GCA_005239505.1 Nicotiana paniculata | reverse complement strand
TACACACACGATCTTCAAAAAAATGGTGACATTGATGTGCAACAAATCCGTTCAAGTGACAATACGGCAGATTTATTCACAAAATCTTTGCCAACTTCAACTTTTGAGAAGCTGGTATACAAAAGTGGAATACAGAGACTCAAATATTTGAAACAAGGTTTTCATCAGGGGGAGTAAAATACGCGATGCACTCTTTTTTCCTTACAAATGTTTTTTCCTACATGGTTTTCCTTATAAGGTTTTTAATGAGGCATTTAGCAATGCATATTACTAAATATGTGTACTCTTTTTCCTTCACTAGGACTTTTTTTCCCACGGGGTTTTTCCTAGTAAGGTTTTAACGAGGCACATTATCTTTTAATGAATATCCAATGGGGAGTATTATAAATATATATTATATAATGGATGTTCATTTAGTAATCCGTTTTAAATAAGCTTCCTGAAGAAGCTTATCCATATGGGACAATGCCATAAATATGTTTATCTATTTATTACTCTATTGGAAATAAGCTTCCTGAAGAAACTTATCATTTTGGTACTCCGTTATGGATAAACATTACCCCCGGAAGAAGATTATCTACATCTGTTACACTAGCAACTTACAAGCAACTTACACAACAACTTGCAATAGCAGCTTGCAGTAGCAACTTACAAGCAGCTTACGCAACAGCTTACACAACAGCTTCCTTTCTTCTATAAATAGAGGAGATTTCAGTTCATTATGTACATCAGTTTGAAAGTTCAATAATATATCAGTTTCTCTCTAAACTTGTCTTTAGTTTATTTACTTTACAGTCGTTATTTTATAACAATTAAGGCTTTTTATGGCAGGAGCATTTCTTTTGGTGCTAGTTGGCTTCTCATCATTACTACACAGGTTTTATAGTTTTCTTAATTTCTTTTTGTATTATATACTTTAATTTCATCCTATGCACTTTGGCTTCTGAGTAAATGGAAAACAAAAGGTAGTTAAAAGAATATAAAAATATGAAAAATAAAAAAAAGGGCAGATCGGTGGATGGACCATGTCACACTTAGACAGGATCTGAGGAAAGGTCGCACCCAAATGGATGTGATGTAAGTAGTCCATCATAATGCAAGCATCAATGACCAACTACACGACTCGAACCCATAACTTATAGATCACACATAGATAACTTTATCATTGCTCCAAGACTCCCCTTCATAAAAATACATAATTTAGCTCATGACAGCTAAAATTTACTTTGTTGAGGAGACAATGGCATGTTTAATTTTCTTTTCTGGTTTTGAGATGCATACAACGGAATATTATTGAGCATAGATTTATTAGATGTTGATTGGTTTTATCTCGTAAAGTATGATCAAATATAGTGGAGTAGCATTTTGGTTAACTGGTAGCGTAAAAATTCTATTACGTGGTTAATATACTCTTTGTAACGACCCAACTGGTCGTTTTGGGTATTCGGACCCCGTTCCCCTAAATAAGACTTCCCATAGCGGCTTTCCGTGATTTATGACTTACGGGGACGGGTGGTTCGGGATTCGGAGATGTATAGAGTAAGGTAGGAACAATTGGTTCCTTAAGATTGGCTTTTAAGGCCAAGTTTGACTTCGGTCAATATTCGGAGTAAACGACCTCGGGATCGAGTTTCTCCGGTTCCAGTAGATTCGTATGATGATTTCGGACTTGCGTGTATGTTCGGAATGGGTTTTGGATGACCCGAGAGCGTTTCGACGCCAAATAGCGAAATAGAGTTCCTTAAGTTCATAATTTGGTTTGGAACGTGTTTTTGAGTTATCAAGGTCCGAACGGAATTCTGAGACCAGGAATAGGTCCGTTATGTCATTTATGACTTGCTTGCAAAATTTTGTGTTATTCTGAGTAGTATAGGTCGGTTCGGCGCATTGAAACCAAATTCTAGAACTTGAAATTTCTTAAGTTTGATTCTAGGGGTTTTCAGGAGTGATTTTGGGTTTTAGCGTGGTTTTGGGTGTTCCGAAGGATCGAGCAAGTCCGTGATATGATTTATGACTTGTTGGTATAAGTGCACGGGGGTTCGTGTGGGCCCAGGTGCCTCTCGGACACCAAACGGGGCCAAAAACCAGCAGTCTCAGCTGCTGGTGCACCAGGTCTGGTGTGACCGCAGGTGCGGTTGCCCAGAAAGCAGGTGCGAGACCGCTCCTGCGGTCGAGGCCTCCCAGGTGCGACTCCTTGGGGAAAATCTTACCACCACAGGTGCGGACCTTTCTCCGCAAGAGCGGGTCCGCTAGTTCGAAAAACCAACCGCAGGTGCGATCCCCAGGCTTCTTGCCAAAGTCCGCAGGTGCGACCAATGGCTCGCAGGTGTGGGACCGCAGGTGCGGTCCTCGAGCTGCAAGTGCGAAGTCACTGGAGGCAGTAAGCCCATTTAAGTTGGGACTTAACCATTTTTCACCACTTTCTTCTCCTCCATTGACAATTTTGAGAGCTTTCAAGAGGGTGTTCGGCCTATCTACAAAAAGGTAAGTAATTTCCATTTAAATGTTAGATTATTACACTAAATCTTAGGTATATTAACACCTAATTAATGGAAATGAAAGGGGTTAGGGTGAAAATCTAGGGTCGATGAATTTTAGGGAATTTCATCACTTTTCTACCATGAAATCATTTAAAAACTATATATTAATGACCCTTAGGCTATGGGTGAGTATTTTCTTCAAACATTTCCGGAATTCGAGCAGGTGGGCCCGGGGGGTGTATTTTGGGATATCTTCAAGAAAGATGAATATGCTAAGCTAGTAAGAGAATTTCATACTTTTGAGTGTATATTGAAGTATTTTTATAATTTTTGACTAGTTTCGAGTCCTCGGGTGTAGAGTTTGGAGGTTCGGGCGTGTTCTTGACCCGGAAAGTAGATTCTACGCGAGGTGAGTCTCCTTTCTAACCTTGTAAGAGGGAATTTTCCCCATAGGTAATTATAAATGATTGAATTGTCCTTATTTGTGGGGGCTACGCACGCACGAAGTGACGAGAGTCCGTGCGTAGCTACTACTATGTTATGCCGGGTAGTCTTTAGGACTCAGAAGCATGATTATATGCCTTATTTGTATCCCTGCATGTATTTCTAGGCGACTATTATCCTTGAAACTAGCATGGAAAAAAATGGAAGCTTATGTTAAATCTTGATGTTGCCTTGAACTCCATATTTCCTGAAATTCCTGATAAACTCTGTGTATGTATACGAGCACTCGTGTCGCATGTATGATCCGTGAGCGGGGTAGCCTTATATTATGTCAATCGCGTCGCACGATTGATTCGCGAGCGGGGTAATAGATGCATCTATGGTTCGAGCCGTTCGACCCTTCGGCAATGCACATTTAAATTGTCGCCTTGCCGACCGTACGCCTCGGCATACTATATGCTATGTATTTGACTGAGATTCTTATTAATATTGTCAAATGAATTGTTCTATGTGGTAGGGGGTTTGGACTTGTATTAACTGTTGTTATTTGACACTTGTGGTAAGTGGTAGTTCATATACATGATATTCCATGTCTACTTGATTTACATAATTGTTAATCCTGATTAAACCTGTTCAATTATATTATTGCTAAGGACCCTAGTGAGTATTACGTCTACCTCTCGTCACTACTTCTTCGAGTTTAGACGGGATACTCACTGGGTACATATTTGTTTATATGTACTCATACTACGCTTCTGTACTTAATTGTACAGGTTATGAGGCTGGTGCATCTGGTTATCATACCGGAGCGCGATCTTGAGAGTACTTACTGGGCTAGACTACACGGTGAGCTGCTCTTCCCGGAGTTCCTCAGCAGCACTGTGGAGTTTCTATTATTTTTGGATATTTTGTCTACCCCTTTCAGACAAATTGTATATTATTTTATCTACTTTGTACATTCCACTAGTCGCCTGTGGACTTGTGACACTAGGTCTTGGCACACGTAATTGGTTTTTCTAATATTTTAGCTACACTACATATGTTGGCAAACGATCTTTTGAGTTCATTTAATCAAATTGCATCACTTGACTGTTTTCTTTAAATGATTTCTAAATCTAAAGATTTGTCAAGCACGTAAATATTTAAACAAGTGAAGAAATCTCGCTAGTAATTGAGGTTGGCTTGCCCAACTCCGATGTTGGGCGCCATCACGACCTGAGTTGGAATTTGGGTCGTGACACTCTTAGCAGTTGTAACTGATTATTTGTACTTTTTGTCTCGAGTTACTAATTTTCACTTACTATAATCTGTTAAATTAATTTCAGATTATGCTAGATTCCAAATCTGTTAAATGAATTTCAGATTGTGCTAGATTCCTATCCTTAGATCCTATCACTGTTCATAACTTCATCCGTAGAAACCAAGAAATTCATGCAATAATAAAGGTATTATCTACTCGTAAAAGTTGGCTTTTCTCTTCATTATATTCTAGTACTGATAAATATAATAGGAACATTATGTGGGAAAACTTAGAGAATATTAGTAAAAATTACAAAGGACCGTGATTGGTAGGAGGAGATTTTAATGATATTATGGATTCTAATGAGAAATTTGGAGGAAGACCTATTAACAATAATATAGCAAACTACCTTTGGTCTAAGTTAAACAATTGTAATTTAATTGACCTTGGCTATAAAGGATACAAATACATTTGGTCTAATCATAAACAAAGAAACAAAGTGCTCATTATGAAAAGACTAGACAAAATTCTTGAAAATGAAGAGTAGATAGAGTTATTCCCTAGTTGCTCAATAATCCATCTACCTAAGACCTATTCCGATCATAACCCTGTCTTAGTAGAATTAATTCCAAGAAATAGGCAAGGTCATAAACAACCTTTTCGACTTGAAACTTTTTGGTGTAAGCATCCTGAATTCCAAACACTAGTTAAAAAAAAATGGTATGAGATGGATTATTGTAGTGCCAACAATAATTTTGTGGATAGTATTAAAACTTGGAGAGACAAAACCTTTGGTGATATAATGGGAAATAAAAAAGAAACTTTTTAGCAAGACTCCAAGGAATTCAAAAATCCACTAATTATACCCATAGCCACTTCCTCCAGACTTTAGAATATAACCTTAAGAACGAATATAATGATATCCTTATAATAAAGGAGGACTACTGGAAAATGAGGGCTAGGATAATGTGGCTAAACCAAGGGGATGCTAACACTAAATTCTTTCACATTTCTGCATCAAATAGGAGAAGAAGAAATAAAATTAATTTCTTTAAAAATGATGCTGGAAATTGTCTCAATGAACATCAATTGATCATGTCACATGTTCTTAATTACTTTACTAATATCTTCACCACCTCACACTCTTTAACAATCTGGAATAATCTTGTGAAAACTCATCCTTCAAACCATAAATTAGACCTTATATTGTTACAATCCATTGCTAGATATTGAAATCAAGAAGGCTATCTACTCTTTTAAACCCTTAAAAGCCCCAGGACAGATGTCCTTCACCCTTTTCCCCCCAAAAATATTGGAACATTATAGGACATTCTGTAGTGAAGTTATGTCACTTTATTTTTAAAAATCAGGAAATACCTAGTGACATAAATAGAACCTATCTTTGTCTTATACCCAAAATTTCCAATGCAAACAATATTAAAATTTTTAGACCAATTGACCTTTGTAATACTATTTACAAAGTCATTACAAAAATGCTGAAAAATCGACTAAAATCACACCTAGAATAAATTATCACCCCTTTACAAGCTAGCTTCATGAAAAATAGAAGAGCCTCAGATAATACAATTATCATTCAAGAATTATTTTCCAATCTAAAAAGCTGAAAGGTAAGCAAAGCCACATGATCCTGAAAATCGATCTTGAAAAGGCCTTTGATCGTTTAGAATGATCTTTTGTTCATCAAACTCTTAAATACTTCAAGTTTCCTCCAAAATTCACCAAGCTTTTATTAAATTGTATATCGACCAACTCTATAGCAATACTAGTTAATGACTCAGTTACTAAATTCTTCGAGCCAAGTCGAGGTATTAGGAAAGGTGATCCCATATCACCTTATATTTTCATCCTATGCTTGGAAATGCTTTCCAGATATATTAATCATCAGGTTGATATCCGTAATTGGGATCCAACAACAAATCATGAAAAGCCATTAAAGATGATTTAGACTACTTTTGTAGCATGTCAAGACAAAATATTAATACCTCAAAATCAAAATTTTTTTTTTCAAAAAACTGTCAGCCTCACTTGATCAATGAGATTACAAATAGTCTAGGAATTAAAAAAAGTGAGAATTTTGGATTCCCTATATTAAGTAAGAGCCCTAGGCCAACATATTATAAATTCATAATTTATAAGATGAGAACAAAGCGAGCAGCCTGGAAATGAAATTTATTAATATAGCGGGAAGAACTACTCTAGCCCACTCGTGCCTTAATTCGATGCCAAATCACTACATGCAATACACCTTACTACCCAAAAAGCCTCTTAAAAATATTGATAAAGTCCAGAGGGACTTTATATGGGGTACCACCACAGAAAAGAAAAAAATTCATCTAATAAAGTGGTCAAATGTTTGCCAACAAAAATCCAATGGAGGTCTAGGCATACATAATGCTAATGCAAAAAATTTGTGCACATTAACCAGTCTAATATGGAGAATTCTTACCAATGCAATAACTCCATGGGCTAGTCTTATCATCACTAGATATGGTACTAATACTGCTAAATGCAATCATTCCTTCATTTGAAAAAATATCCTAAAGGGGTGGAAATTATGTTCCAAGGGTATTATATGGTCTCCCCACTACCAGACTAATATGAACATATGACACACTAATTGAATTCCCAATATAACAAGTCTTAAAAGTACAATAGAAGGCCTCCTCTCGATTAATGATTATTCCCTAAAAATTAGGGACATCTTTAGTGAAAATAAATGGGATTTCACTAAGCTAAGCATAAACATTCCTAATGACATCAAGGAAAATATTTCTAAAATTAGAATTTGTTCAAAGGGATTAAAAAGTGATATTCTTATATGGTCACTAACTACTAAAGGTTTCTTCACAACTAAGACTTGTTATAATCTTATTGACCCCTCCTCAAACAACCATCTTGATTTTACATGGATTTGGGACTTGTGTTGTGCAAGAAAAATAAAATTTTTCTTATGACAATGTTTACACAGTAGGATACCTTGTCGAAAATACCTTGCAAATATTGGCATTAACATACATCCCAAATGCCCAATATGCAAAAGTGACAAAGAAGAATCCATCAATCACATCTTCTTCAATTGTAAAATGACTAATCCTCTTTGGAAAAGTTTAGGATGGAAAAACTCCCACAATTCTCAAGGTAAACACTGGCCCCTCCAATTAAAAGATTTTGACTACCCGCTAAATAATAAATATATTAATTGAAAATCCTTCCTCCATTTTTCCATCTGGTATATCTGGTTAAATAGGAATAACAACAATCAAAACAGCAATACTATTACTATTAACATCAACCAAATAGTTCAAAGGGCTACTAAATTTAAACTCCTCACTGAAAACAATCACACTCCTCAGCAAAAGACCCCATCAAAATAAGATGGCAAAAACCACCAAGAGGATGGTTTAAGCTAAATATAGATGCTAGTTTTAAGGATAATAATAAAATTAGTGGTCGGNGGGGGGGCACTCAAATTTTTTTAATAGAAGTTGGGTGGTAGGTCTCACAAAATCTACGCATACGAATTGTTCATTAGAAGCAGAAATCAAAGCACTACTAGAGGGGCTTCGAACAACAAAAGAATATGGACTCCACGGAGGTAAGACACTCTATCCAATATGGGAATAGACTATATGATGATATTGTGAATGAATACAGGTTGTTAATGTACCAACATAAGGACATGATCCTCCAACACATCTTCCGGTAAGGGAATAATGTAGCTCATCAATTGGCAAAGAAGGGAAGGACTCAAGCTAAGGGAAAGAAATTTTTTGTGAAACCTCCTTGTTATGTTGAATCTTTTATAAGAAAGGAACTAGAAGAACAATATGTTTTTGTGAAATACCTAAACTATAATTCTTGCAACACATTAGCAAGCCTAGGGAATCAATGTATCCTAAGTGACACAAAATATGATTACTAAAAATTACGTAGCTTTTTAATATTAATATGTCCTGTTTGCTCAAAAAAGAGATACTCAAAGAAAAAAATCTAAACATAATTCTTTTTTTTTTCGACTTACATTGTTTGTTATGACTTGAATGATACTAATCAGGAGGGTGAAAATAAGGGCGAGACCACAAGCAAAAATGACTGCCCACCACGGTAGTTGAATCTCCGATTTCAAGACAGTGCAGAGTAAAAGAGAGAGCGCAAGTGAGAGAACAAGGATCGTGTGAAACCACCACGAAGGAATGTCATTGTATTTCCTCATAAGCCTTGTATGTATATCTATTTTCCCTTTGTATGAAGCTCGAAATCGGCCATATATTTCCCTGCTCAATAATAAACTCAGTGTTCAGCTACTTCACATACATATTGCACCAACATGTACTAGTAGTCTCTTCTATTTGTAAGAATTGAAGAATAATTTTTGCTTGTATCCTAAAAAATGCATTTTTGAAAGATCAGACACAAGCGACAATATTTTAGAGGATCCGAGAAACATGGCTTGTAACCTGAAATCTTAATAATTGATACAGCCAGGTAAGTGTAACTGGTAAAGTTATTGCCATGTGATCAGGAGGTCACATGCTCGAACCATAGAAACAACCTTTTTGCAGAAATGCAGGGTAAAACTACGTACAATAGACCCTTATGGTCCGACCCTTCCCTGGACCCCGTGCATAGCAGGAGCTTAGTGCACTAGGGTACCCTTTGCCAGGTAACTGCAACCAATATAGGATAATAGCAAGGGTTATTTTCACTTACCTCCCATTGAATAAGATGACATGTGTAAGGGTAGCCACAATTGTTGCAAAACTGTGTTCATATGAAAGAGCAAACATGATGCTAAGATTTATATCCTTGCTTCTCATATGTAGGTATGTCTATCTCAAACTTGTCATTGACAATAGCTAAAACATTATACTTGTTCTCATTGGTGTGAATACCTAATTTTTTGCATGCTTTTAACTCCCCTAGAAACACTAGTATTTCGATGATTTTTAGTTGTTTGTGCACTTTTTATTTTTGCATTTCTTTATTAAAAATACCAAAAATTATTTTTTACCTTTTACTTGTGTACATTAGTTGGCATCTTTAAATTAAATATCCCAAAAAGATTTTCTTTCTACTTGTATAATTTTCTAGGATTAAATAAGATGATTAGGGGTTAAGGAATTTGGCTATTGTATTTTTAATTAAAAATTGAGCCAAATTGGCCCAAAACTTGAGCCCAATTTGTCCATACCCGGTCCATTAACTGGTTGGCCAAGAAAGAGCTCAAAACAACGTAGTTTTGACTTAAAACTATGTCATTTTGCTTATTAAATCAGAGATCCAATCTGAGCCATCAAATCTCTCTTGATCTAATGGTCCAAAATCATCCACACCTAAGGTACTTAAAGCCCTTAATACCCAAAAATTTCCCCCATTTTCCCCTTTATTCTTTTTCTTTCCTCTCTTTCTTTCCTCTCTCCCCATTCTCTCAAACTCCTTGCTACCGCCGCCCACTGCCGCCGCCGGAAATCGCCCATCGGCGGCGGCCGTCCTCCAAACACCACCCAGCTTACACCTTTCTCTTCATCTCATTACTCTCTCTCCGAATCCAAGCCCCAAACCTTCGAAACCTCCCTCTAATTCCATGAAATCAAAACCCTAGGTAGCCGCCCCTTTATTCCTCTCTTTGATTTCATGGAAAATCCAACCACCCACCCCACAAACTTCACATAGACGTGTAGATCTCTAGGAGATCCACACTTTCTGTCACGACCCCAAATCCAGGCCAACCGTGATGACGCCTATCATAGAACTAGGCCAGTCAGAACTTCACTCAAATCATAATAAACTCCCATTTACCTCTTTACTATATGGATTCCCATAAAAGTTTCCCTTAAAAAATTATAAAAACAGTCAAAACTATACTGAATAATAAATACAACCCCCGAGAACCCGGATTCACTGGTCATGAGCATCTACATAAATATACAACTCAATGAAAATAAATTCTATAATATTAAACAAAAGAGGAAGCAGGACTGCGGACGCATGCAACTACCTCGCAAACCTCCGAAAATCTCTGGAACAGATAGACTGCTCACCCTGCCTTAGCACCTGAATCTGCACACAAGGTGCAGGGAGTAATGTGAGTACGACAACTCAGTAGTAATGAAAATAAATCAGGTCTGAACATCAAGAAACACATAAAATCAATGTCATCAAATAACAAGAGGCACAACCTCCCTTTCCAACAGTATAACACAGATATGTGAAACCATCAGTTCTTAAAATCATCTTTAGAAAAATCCTTTAAAGAATGTATATTTTTCAACAACGTCAACCGAAAGGTTTATTATAAATGAAATGAATCATATAAAGGCCCCTCGGGCAAAACATATTTCATAAGCTCAGAGTGAGAGTAGTAAATCATCAGTAGCCCCTCGGGCAAAACATATTTCATAACTTAGAGTGGAAGTAGTAAAATCATCAGTAGCCCCTCGGGCAAAACATATATCATAATCAGCCCATCGGGCAAAATATGTATCATAGTTAGCCCCTTGGGCATGCCTCACAGTCACTCATAATCAGCCCCTCGGGCATACCTCACCATCACTCGTAATAAGTCACTCAGCACCTCACAGTCACTCAGTACCTCACAGTCACTCATGCCTCCCAATCACTCGTCACTCGTCACTCGACACTCAGCACTCGGTAGGTACCTGCGCTCACTAGGTGTGTGTACAGAATCCGACTTCGGAGGGGCTCCTTCAGCCCAAGCGCCTGCGCTAACTGGGGGTGTGTACAGACTCCGTTTTCGGAGGGGCTCCTTCAGCCCAAGCGCTAAATAAACAGCCAAATCATGGCATCAATCGCTCTCAGGCTCTCGGCCTGTCTCATGTCATAAATATCCTCATAATTAGGCCCTCGGCCTCACTCAGCACCTCACCATTACTCTGGCCCTCGGCCACACTCAACGGAACCACTCGAAAGGCCCCTCGAGTGAATTAGTAAAAATAGGGTACTCGACCTAAACCATCAGTTTAAATCTCAAAGTGGTGTAAATCATGCTGAGTTTCAAATAAAACAGTATGCACAATGATGCTGAGTGAAATCATCAACAAATAGTGAGGAAAACAACAGTAAAAAGCCCTCATCGGGTCTAAACAGATCGGCATGAGGCCCCAAACACGACTTACATCCCAAATATTTCACAAATCTTTAGAACATAATTTAACATAAGATTTTGAGTAAATATGCACTCATTAGTCGTCGCGGAGAGGACCTAGTCCAATCCAAAAATCAGTACGCACCACATACTCGTCATCCGACATGTGCGCCATTCCAAATTCAGTGAGAAAATAATGCGGTCTGGGGTTCCATACCCTCAGGATAAGATTTAAGACCATTACTTACCTCTACCGGGCCACAACACTAGACCGCTATGCCTTTGCCCCTCAAATTGGCTCCCGATTGCTCCAAATCTAGCCAAAACCAGTTAACATTATCAATATATACTCAAGGAACACAACCCAATAGAAAATTATCAATTTAATAAAAAATCTTGAGATTCGGCCAAACCCGAGCCCTGAGCCCACATCTCAGAATTCGATAAAATTTGCATCACAAGAATCCTCATCCTCCCACGAGACCGTACATACCAAGAACATCAAATTCGGACCACAATTGCCCACTAAAATTGCCCAAAGAAATTCCCAACCCTTTCCTCCCATTTTCCAACTTTTCTTACTTTAATCCTCCAAATACAACCCTAGTCCAAATTAAAATAGCATAGAAACGATGATAACAACCCGAGAACTTACCTTCACTGAAGAATCACGAATCCCCTCTCCAATCTTCCTTCAAAAGAGCTCATCTCGCATGCAAAAATGGTGAAATGAAATGATTTTCACGGAGGGCCTTTATATACTGTTCTTCCAGTCATTTCTGCACCTGCAGACATATAGTCGCACCTGCGGACCTGCACCTGCGGAAGCCCACTTAATGGACCAAATTCTGCACCTGCAAAAATTCCCCTACCTAGCCTTTTTCGCACCTGTGACCTCGACCATCGCACCTGCGATATCGCACTTGCCGCTTCCAGACCGCAGGTGCGGTCAACACCAGAACTTCCTCACCAGCAGCTTTTGCTGCAAATTTCCAAGTTTCAAAACCCCGTCAACCATCCGAAATCAATCCCGAGCTCCTCGGGGCCCCAACCAAACATACCAACATACCCCATAGCATTATTCCAACTTAGTCGAGCCTTCAAAACACAAAAAACAATGCAACAACACCAAAATCGCATCAAATTCAAGCCTATGAACTTTGAAACTTCCAAATTTCGCCAACTACGCCGAAACCGACCAAAACACCTCCGATTGACCTGAAATTTTGCAGACATATCAAAAATGAAATCATGAACCTGTTCTAACTTTTGAAATTCCATTCCGACCTCGATAGCCTATTTTCCACTGCCGACCGGAAATCGCCAAAAACTAGCTTTCGCCAATTCAAGCCTAATTCTACGCCGGGCATCACAAAAATATTTTGAACACACTCCCAAGTCCCAAATCACCTAACGAATCTATTCGAGCTATAAAATCTGCATTCCGACTTTGTTCACCAATAAGTCAACTCTCCGTTGACTTTATCAACTATTAGGCTACCTTGAGAGACTAATTGCCTCAATGCTCACCATGACCACTCTGAACCCGAACCAATCGACCCAACACACATAAATGAAGCTGAAACGGGGGAAACAGGGCTAAACTCTCGGAACGACCGGCCGGGTCGTTACACTTTCCCTTTAATTTTTACCTCCAAAACCCAACCACCGCCGTCCGCCCCCCACTCCACCAGTGACCACCACTGTTCGCAGATCTGCCACCACCATGTCTCCGTCCTTGTTTCTTTCGACCCAAGAACCCTCTTTTCCTTCCGGAATAATGCTGAAATTCCTTTATTTTAGCATTCACCGGAATGAAATAAGGGTTTCGAGGTCGGACAGTTGTTGCTCGAGGTCCCTGGCACCTCCGTATTGCTCGAGTTAGCAGTGACCCCCCCCCCCTTGTGTGGTAAAATCTTGAATCCTTTTACCCATGTCTCTGATTTTGTGTTTTCTTTTGTGTTCGATTTGTAGTTTTTTTAGTTTAATTATGTTAGTGATCATTTACTCTAGCTTTTGATTTTGTCATCATTTATAATATTAATCTCACAATTTTGTTTCATGGTTAACATGTACTTTGTTTAGCTTCACATTTAGTTTTAGGATTGAAGTGCATTAACTTTTAACTTCTAATTGTTGTTTTGTAATTCATATTTAATTTGTCATGCTAATCGACTAAGTTTCAGCTTTCCGGCAGAATCACTTGTCAATTAGTTGCTCATTTGCTTAAGCTATTGTCCTAGTTAGTTATCTGTTAAGTTGCTTAAATCTAGAGGTTCTAGTTCTGTTTTTTCAGTTTGTTTGTAGTTCAAATGCAATTATCTATTTGGTGATTTGTTCAAAATCAATAGGGGATGCTATTGATATTGGTTTGTGAGGGTAGTAGAATACTTGAGTGTATGGTCCGTGTTTGATTTTCTTTATACTATTTGGGACTATTGTGGAGTACAATACTCTAAAATTCTGTCCATATTTGGTGAGAAAAAGCTGTTCATTGAACAAAAAAACTAGAATTTTGGTCAAAAATCTATCATTTTGGACAGATTTTTGGCCAAACAAATCTGTCCCAAAAGTCCTTTTTCTCCTATATAAAGAGGAGGTCTTTCCACACTATGAAGACATCTTGAGAGCGGCTTGAACACACATCTTCAGACACTCCATAACATCTTTACACATCTTGAACTCTAAAAAAAAGACACATCTACACACACTAGGTGGAACATCAAAAAAAATAAAAAGACAACAAAAGGGGAAAAATTTCAGCAATTATTTTCCTCTTGGAAATAATTTAGAAGAGTCTTTTGGTTCTCTTTGTTTTGGATTTTCTTGATACCTTTTCTCTTAAAGAGTTTCTGGGTTAGAGTGCTTTGAGTCTTTTGCTGTTTGTCATGCGTTGGCTGCTTGTTGCTGATTTACCATAGCGGAGTTTCCAAAGTTTTGTGCAACTTTGAGTTCACCACTACTGCCCCGTCTAAAATCTGCAACTTTAGGTAACGCTTTGCGCCTTATAATGTACTTTCATTTGCAAATGAATGAAGTAGGGAGTTTATAGTTCACTGATGATCACTTTTGGTTCCTCTGAATTCTATGTGTATATGTACAAATGTCTGATTCGTGTATCTTGTTTGGATGGTATTACTAGAGTTTAAATGACCTGAACTATTTATTTTGATTGTTATTACCATTCTCTACTTGCTGTGACAAATTTTAGGTTAAATGCTCAGGGTCTTGTTAGAGTAAATAGCATGTTCAGTTTTAGTAGAAAATAAATATGATGAGTGATTTTAATCTCTTTACTTTAACGTTGCCAATTTAAAAAATGAAACCATGTGTTCAATTGGAAGCATCTTTAGCCACTGTTTGAGCTGAGTTTCTTAAATATAATAGTAATGTTAAAGTAAATTTAATGTTTAAAAGAAAGTTTTTTTTAATGTTGACAACATTTCTTTTATATTAAGACATTGGCATTAGGATTTCTTATTATTTGAACTTTGGTTCAATTGGAAAACATTGTATTTCCTTAAATCTCTCATTAACTACTTTATGTGGTGCGTTTCTAACTTGAGCAAGGCCTCATTTCGTAGGTGCCTAAATATTTGATGTTAATATTTTGTTTGTTTAATATATTTTCCCGTACATCATTGAGTCATTGAGATAAACTTGAAATTACTACACCAAAAATAAAAATGAGCTGTTTAACTTTCGTTAAGGTTTCAAGTGGATTCACTAAAAGTCAAATTTTCTTTAAAGTTAATGCCTCAATAACTTAATCACATTAAATAATTAATTTAAACGCTAGGCAATTAGTACGCACGCTTTAATTTCACGGAATCGCTTGCGTAGCGTGATGTTTAACATTCAATAAATTAACTCAATAATCTCATCTCATATCCAATAGTTTTAACTAATTCCCGTTCCTTTTTCCATAATCGTGGATTCGCTTGCATAGCACGGTAGTAACATTTAATAACTTTAAAAAAAATTAATTTTCTCAAAGCACAAATATATTAATCTTTATGAAAATAATAGCGTGCTAATAGTCCTTTGTCATAACTGCGGATTCGCTTGCGTAGAGCTGTTACGACAAAATTAACAAATTCATCTCGGTCGCACATTCGCTTGCGTGGTGCGATTAGGACAATTTTATTCAAATCTTTCTTTAATAATTTTAATAATTAAAGGCGGATAAGTAAACATAGAAACTAATAAAGAACAGTTTATTCAGAATTAATTTAAGCCAAGTTTAAGTCAATAAAGTGACCGGGCTAGAACCACGGGACTCGGGGAATGCCTTATACCTTCTCCCTGGTCAACAAAATTCCTTACACGAACTTTGTTTTCGCGGACCAATAAAAAGAGAGTCAAATCTTCCTTTGATTAGGGATTCAAATAAAAGGTGACTTGGAACACCCAAAAATCAATTTCAAGTGGCGACTCTGAGCAATAAAATAATCCTTATTTCAAAATTGTCACTTTAATTGGAAAAACTCTTTAACCCACAACAATCCAATAATATCATATCTTCCGGGGGTTAGAAAAGAGGTGTGACAGCTCTGGCAACTCCGCTGGGGACAACCAGAATTCGATCTTGTACATGTTGACTTTTTATTTGGCTTCATTAATTTTGTATATATTGTGATTTATTTGTGCCTAGTGTGCTACTTGTTCGCTTTTTACGGCTTTGATATTGTTGAACTGTACATATAAACTGTCTTCTCACGCACCCCCTCTGAGTCTTCTTGAAACTAAAAATTGCGCATTTGCTTGACATAGCCCACTTTCTTTGAGATAGCCGAGGTGCTTGTCACCCGGTGAAGGGTTTTATTCACATATTTTTTAGGCGAGGGGCACCACCAGTTAAGCCGGAAAGTCAATGCTACCGGTATACTGACCCTCCTCGGCTCGAGTTGTCCGCTCGAGTAAGCCAGTCTAGATACATTATCCACTAGGATTTAACCTAGAAGAACAAACCTCATTCTGGATATCCCTAGTAGGTTCGCTTTATTTGCATCACGTGCATTTAACTTAGCGAAACTCGACACAAGGGTCGGGTCCGTATAAGACAGGTATCCTCTTTGAGACCATCATGTCCACTTTTGTGCTACTTGTCACATCATTTGGAAGGCTTTCTTGCATTTTTGACCGGCTTTAGAAAATAGTTGAGCGGAATTTCAAAAAAGAAAAAAAATATTCTCCAAGTTTAGTACAAATAATCTTTTTTTTACTAAGATTTTGTAGTAGTCTGACGTGAGGTGTAAAGATTAATTTCATAAAAAAGTCAAAAGAGAAAAATACTCAGTTTCAACGAACTACGCGAGTATGATTCTCACTGGATGTGAGATACGTAGGCAAACTTCATAAGTTCCGGCCCCCGTTTTTTCAAAATCCAAAAAAAAAAAAAAGTTTAAGCCCAAAAATATTTTCTTCCATTTTAAAAGAGAATAAAATCAAAATCCGAAATATATTTTTCTACCTTCTTTTTAGAAGTCTTTTTCCCAAAATTCAAAAAAAAATCAAAATATCAAAATTCAAAAAATATTTTCTTTCTTCTTTAGAAGTCTTTATTTAAAAAAAAAGAAAAAAACATTTTGAAAAAAAAAACTAGAATCAAAAATATTTTCATTCTTTCGAAAATTGAAAAGAAAATTCAAGATTCAAAAAAAAAAAAAAAAATTCTTTTCTTTAGAAGTATTCCTTTCATAAATTCAAAATAAAGGTCCGAATATCCCAAAAAAAAAGTTCCTTTCTTCTTTAAAAGTTTTTTTTCGAAAAAAAAAATCATATTCTTTGGTCACCTTTTACTGTTTGCCTCGTATTCCGGCCGCTTTTCCAAGACATCCTTAAAACCTTCCTGGGAAGTACCGAAGGGCCGTTTTTGTTAAAGTAGCCATTTTTAGTTTGTCTATTTCTTCTTTTACTTTTTTATTTTTATTTTGTCCCCATGCTTAGTCGTTTTTACTGAGAAATCCTCTAAGCCTTTCGTGGAAGAATCAAAAGGCCGTTTTTATAATAATAGTCATTTCCCTACCTTTTGTGTCTGCTAATTTCAAAAATAGTAACTAGATCGAGCCCTAAATGGTATTTTTTAAAAATAAATAAAAAGGAATAATCAGAATTTCATATAGCTTAGGAAAGTCCTGACCTCTTTTTATCTTATTCTTAGGTTCACCATGAATTCTCCACAAAGAAGCAACTAGAAAAGGGTAAGGCACGAGACACTTCCTATGTTTTTGATAAGAGATAAGACCCCGAGTAGTCTCTATAATTGGTGGGCTAGTTTTGCGACATGGGAACGGAATCAAGTATTTAAGCACCTCAAGTTCCTCACAAACATCATAGGATTAAGCCTAACAAAGATTTAATCGAGGCTCTAGTAGGTTTTTTGGACCCCCTGAACAATGTCTTCAGGTTCAAAGATTGTGAAATGACGCCTACATTGGAAGAATTAGGTGGGTTTACCGGATTAGGGAGGGACCTTCGTGGGAAAAAGCCTGCTGCTCCGAGAAAAAATGGTGTGAACAACTTTTTGAAAAAGTTATGCCTCCGTCGAATTTCGATAGGTTGCCTGGACGAAGGTTGGGTTCCGTTGGAATATTTCTATGACAGATTTGGGGGCGAGAAAGGGTTTGAAAACTTCTCGGGCGCAGAATTAGTCAACCAATTGAGTTACGACGCATGGAGGGAATTTAGAGTCTTCGCATTCATGATATCATTTCTGGGGATCATGGTCTTTCCAGAGCGTGGTGGGCGCATCAGAATTCGATTAGCTGCGGTAGTCTCGTTTTTGCAAAGTAGCGAGGATCACACCGTTCTTCCCATGATTCTGAGAGATATTTTTCGAGCTTTGACCACTGCCAAGAGGGTGAATATTACTTCGAGGGATGCAACATTCTGCTGCAGATGTGGTTCATAGAGCACCTTTATCATCATCCAATAGTAATAAATTTCAAGGACAATTGGCTGAATTACATCGGATGTCACCCAGACAGGGCCACAAGTTGTAATCTTCCATAGGGGGTGAGGGATTGGCGGACATTGCTCGGTTCGTTGAGTGCTGATGAATCACTTGGAACTATTATTGGTTCTCTTCTGCTAGGATCATGCATATGTCGATGTATCCTCCGTTCTTCATACTCATAGGTTTCATAGGTTTCCAACCCTATGCACCCCTACGCGTCATGCGCCAGCTAGGGAGAGAGCAAAAAAGGCCCCCGACCGAGGACATGCGTCCGTTCATATGGGAATTCAAGGTAGAGGAGCCCCCAAGGGAGTCATATGCACAAAAGGTCTGGTTTGGTAGTCGATTTTCTGATTTGGACGAGATGGTAGCTGATCGTGAACGTGGGGAGGTAAGCATCGCATACCTTGAGTGGTTTCACAACCAGGCTATCCCGGAGAAAAGGCCAGAGAGATCCATACAGCATGCGACTGATTGGGAAGAGGAGATCGAGGCCAGAGTTAGAGAAACCAGAAGGGAAGTAACACTAGAGTTCCAATCCCGTATTGATATTTTACAAGAAGATAAAGGCATTCTGGAGACAGCCATGGACATACAACATGTTGATTTCGAGCGGGAAAAGGCTAAGTGGGCACAAGATAGGCGAGCACTCAAAGCTTAAATTAGTCAGGAAAAAGTGAACACTACCACTCAACAACAGGAAGAAAGAGAAGCTCCGTTCAAGGTGGTCCGTGATCATGAGCACAGAGGTTTTGCTCTATTAATACAAGGTCAGCGGGATCAGATAGGGGGAGTTGAGTCAAGCAGTGAGCGCCAAATCGCGGAGTTTGAAATAGTAATACATTACTGTCAAAGTATGATCAGTCGGTTGGCGGGAGAGTCACTGGAAATTCGGCGCCAAAGAGATATGGCCTTGGAGAGCGAGCGTGATGCACTGGATCTAGCTGAGACCCGTGGTCAACAAAATCAAGAGTTTCACTTGGCTCAGGAACACATTAAGGGAAAGATCCTCGAGGTAGCCACATATACCTCCCGAGCTTGCAGGAGTTGTCAGGGAATGACGCCCGAGCGATTTGCTGAAGTATCATTGAACGTCGTTCGTCACATATCTGCAGATTTAGAGAGGATATACCGTGACGATGGGGGTCAGCTGTAGGAATAAGCTCCATGACTACAATAATTCTAGTGGATTCTCGTGAAGAATTTTAGATCTTCTTTTAGCTCGCAGTCCATTTTGACTGTTCCTTTGTGGTTTTTGAGTATGTAAGAGTCTTTTGTTGTTTTGAGTTTTGTTATTTTGCCCTTTGTCTTAAAAAGTCTGTTTGAGTCAAGTCTGGTCTTGTTTAAATGGTTATCTTTATGTAATTCTTGTATAAAAAAAATAAAAATCAATGAAAAAGATTTTGTTTTGGAAAAAATTCGAAAAAGAACTAAAAAATGTTTGTTTTGTATAAAAAGAAAAAAAGAAAAAAAGAAGGAAAAATGGTCGTGTTCCTGAACTACGTGATGATCTGATTCATGCGGCGACATGATACGTAGGCAACCCCTAAAAGGTTCGATCAAAATATTTCAATAACTCTAAAATGAGGAAACAAAAATTGGCAAGTGAAAAGAACACCGAAAAAATGAGAAAGAGAAGAAAACAAAAAGAAGAAGAAAAATTTGAGAGCACCAATAAGCAGCAGCCTTATAAGCCGGGATGAAACATGAAGCCTT
>ML325778.1:5202-38552 GCA_005239505.1 Nicotiana paniculata | reverse complement strand
CAAGTCCCTATGGGTACGATATCTGGACTTAAAATCCTATATTACTTGTCGACCACGTACACTAGCGTGTGCATTAGGAAATCAACCAACAGTATCCCACACCGGTGAGAATCAAACAAGGCGTAGTTCGAAAAAATCTTGACTGATTAAAAATATACACCTACTCACTTTGTTTTGGAATATTATTTTCCTTCTTCATTTTTAGAAATTTTGGCAGAGTTTCGGGATATTTCAAATATAGGTATTTTTAAACAAGGTGAATTTTCTATTCTACCTCACTCTTGGTTTTTCTGTTTGTTTTTATTTTTTAGACGGTCAACACACAAGCCGAAACAAATAAATGCACACGTAGTAGGTCAGATGCATCAGGATAGTCTTTCATTTCGGGTACACCTGTCCTAGACGGACCTAACCCCTGTGTTGAGTCCCCTAAGTCAAAATGCACGTGATGCAAATAATTTTTCCTACTAGGGATCCGTCATGAGGCTATATTATACTAGATTTATATCCTGGGGTTTTATTCTAGACCAGGCTTACCCGAGCGGAGAGCTCGAGCCGAGGTCGGGGCAGCGTACCGGGAATACAGAAGCTTCACCGGCTTTGCAACTTGTCCGTACCTCGTTCTAAAATTTGGATATGACTCTAATAGAAAAGAAGTCACACAAAGTGCACACTTCCCAGATAATTTAGAAGACTTAGAGAGAAGAGGGTTTCGGTACAAGTTATATACAATTTAGATAATATCAAAGCGGTAAAAAGCGACATTTAGCACGTTAGGTTTAAATATGTAAAAATCAGATAATAAAGCCAAATAAAACAGTTTATTCTAAGCTCGAATTCTTGA
Source organism: Nicotiana paniculata (assembly GCA_005239505.1). Lineage (NCBI taxonomy): Eukaryota > Viridiplantae > Streptophyta > Magnoliopsida > Solanales > Solanaceae > Nicotiana > Nicotiana paniculata. Next base: position 37,708 of record ML325778.1, on the reverse strand, counting down.
ACCCTGAACCAGAGATTCTGGGTTCTAATTCCCCAGCGGAGTCGCCAGAGCTGTCACACCTCCTTTTTCACTACCCCCGGATTAATGAAAGGGGTAATAAAGGAGTTTTTCCACTTTAAGTGACATTATTCGGATTTGGGATTTATATTAGTTTTCTAAGTCGCCACCCGGATTTTTGACGATGTTCTGGGACACCGTTTTATTTTAAAAACCCCAAATCGAGGAAATTTTGACTTTGTTTTAAGTTGTCTGCGACCGGAAATCCGAGTAAGGAATTCTGTTAACCCGGGAGAAGGTGTTTGGCATTCTCGAGTTCCGTGGTTCTAGCACGGTCGCTTAACTATTAATATTTGGCCTACATTATCTAATTATTTACATATTTTAGCCTACTGTGCATTTAGCCATTTAATTTTTAACGCTTTTAGTATTTATGGATTTATCTTGAAACAAGTCACGATGGCGTGCACTTGTTTGTCTTTTGGACACATTATAACTACGCCACATGAAATGCACCCTCAATTACAACATGTGATTTTTATTATAATTTGAAGTTGAAGACGGGGACATGAGTTGTCGCACCCGAGTGTAGATTACGTAGGCAAGACTATGGCCGTGACGGTTTTATAGTGCCTACTTGAGGCGATGTTTGATTATTCTTTATGTGAAGGAGCATTTTAGCTTTAAGACCGATTAGGATGTTTATGGATTTATCTTGGACAAATCACGATGGCGTGTACTTGTTGTTTTTGAACACATGGCAAAAATATCACATGAAATGCACCCGTGATTGCTATGTGCGTTTTTATTAATTGTTTGGAGTTGAGGGTCGGGGGAAAGAGTTTCCACTCCCGAGTGTAGGTTATGGTCGTTTGAAGTAATACTTGATTATTTACGAAATTTCAATCTAAAGATGTATTTTTCAACCTAAAAGATATGTAGAAGATTGCCTAAGATTAAGTTCACTAATCGAAAGACAAATGTTTGGGCTATGGCCACGTTTTAGCCCAATTTATCAATTAACCCTTAGGCCAAATCCTAGTTTAGGCTATTTTTGCAAGAAGAGTAAAGCTATACAACTCAACTAACAACATGCTAGAAATGAAGGGATTATAACAAGGCAAAAAATGGATCACTGATTTTCAGTTTTAAAATATCAATCAAAGCATTCATTAAATAGAACGGGACAATATTATTCAATTAGGTTATAACATTGGGCTAAAAGGTTTTGCTAATTTCAGAATACACGCTGATCCATTTCATTATTCATATATTGGGTATTACACAAGAGAGTTCATGCGTTTGTAAATGCAAATTCATAATACTTAAACGAACATTTTCTAAGTTTAAAGGAAAAAACTTTTGAATAGAAAATCCATACCTATACCTTTCACAATCCATTAGAGGCGAAATAAACAGTTTAAATATTTAAAGGTAGATCACAGCATTCTAAAAAAAAAGGTTTTTACATCAAAATCTGGAATTTTCGGACATGTTAGTTTTAATACATAATCATACGAAGTTTGAATGGTATTTTGAATTTCAGTTGAATCCTAATAATCAAATGCTTAACCAAGAAATATTATATTAATATTAAAGTATGCAGCTCTAAAGCTTTGGGCTTGTATACCCCTTTTGGCCAAATAGCCTAGGGGTTTAGGCCATTTCAAGCATTGATAGGCTATTTTTGGCAGTCTGGCCCATTTCTACATACCAAGTTGAATAAAATAGTATATCAAAGTCCAATTTCATTTATACAATGATTTCCAGAAAAGACATCTTGTTCGACAAAAATACATATTTTTAAATGAAAGCTGCACGAAGGCAGTAAAAGAAAATGCTCCTAAACTACTGTTTCCTTGACTTGAAACCTTTGTTTCGACTAGAGATATCCATGCCTCTGCTTGTGGCTCTCTCAACAACTCAAAGGAAACAAAAAAAAAGAACATTTTAATGCATTTTTATGGAATGAACCTGACTATGAAAAAGGTCAGATTCAACTCCAATAATGCTTGCCAATTAGATATTTAACATTTAGTCCTTTTCATATAATATATATTAGAAAATATTTAACCAAATTTTAGCAAACATTCATACACATCCTAACACAAGGTTTGCATACAAATTTAGACAAAGAGACTCAAACAAAGAAAAAAAAGAAAAAGATTTCACACAACAAATAGAACAGATATTTCAGATCTAAAACTTTCTTTTATAGTAAAGTGTTACATACCTCAAAAGTGAAAGAGAAATAGCAGGAAGAGATCTGGACCAAATAAAGGTCCAGGAAATGGAAATTTAAAGCTCAGCAACAGCAAACCAACAACCACAAACCAACAGTGATAAACCCAAGAAAGAGAACCATTTGAATACCAAAAACTTGAATAAAATCAGGAACGAAAACCCAATGCTTCAAAGAAAGTAGAACACAGCTACACGAAAACCAAGTTCTAAACTACTTTAGCACTCATTATGCTCTATATCGGTTTCTATTTTTCAAGGTAATAAGAATGTAATTTCAGATCTTAGGAGTGTGTAGGAAATCTGTTTTTCAGAGGAAAAAGGTATATGAAGAGATTTCTAAAGTGTTTGTAAAAAATCTCTAAAATCTGTGTATAAAAACTCTCTCAAAATCTGTCTCTCTCCAGATTTTTCAGTAATAAAAAAAAAGTTATATTTTTCTGTGTTCAAAAGTCTATTTAGTGGTAAAAAGTATGTGTATATATAGGGGTATTTGGGATAGGATATGCTTAGCATATTCCTTATCCAATAAGTTTAAAATAGTACAAATGCAGCTGTCAACCTTATCTTTAGGGACAACTGCCCTATTCTAGAAGATTCTCAGCCCCTAAAATTACATTTTTAAACCTAAAATATCTGATTTCCTTATTCTAGAAAGTTCTTGGGTTGTTACACCCAAGATTCCCTTAACTAAAAGTCCTATACTACCCCTTAAAGTCCCTAGAACTACCCTTTGGTAATTAGGGTCAAGGTTGATTGGGGTTACCTATTAACTTGAGCTAGTTGATCCTAATTAGTTACCTTAGTTAATCAAACCTAATTAGTTAATTAAGGAACCTATTCCAAAAATCAGTAGCTAATTAGAGCACCTTGTATGTGAACCTTGAGCTCATTAATTAAGGTTTAGTGTTATCCTAATTTACTATTTTTTACACACTTAAACGTGTAGATTTCAGGTTAAGTTATAATCAATTGCCTCATAGTATTTCTTAATCAAAAGGTAGTCCTATCCTTAATAGGGTCATGAACCAGAAATTACCTTTTACCTAGGCAGGGATAATTATAGTTAATTGGCAATTAACTTAGCTATTTACGCAATTAGGAATGCAACAAACAATTAACAAGATTTATTGGTAACTAAATGACGACAGTCAACAAAAAAGAAAATCAAGACCATGAATCACCAATCGAAATTTAAATTACAAGCAACACATGACTAAGCAAGGAAAATCCGTGAAATCCCGATCACATAATTATCAATAGCCTAGATGACTAACACCTACCATTTATTATAGAGATAATCAGGGAAATCAAACAGAGGGAAAGGAAAGGGAATCTAGACAGAATCATAAGGAATTCAAATTAACGAACATGTTAAACAAATAAAAGCATGTTGTCATGCTCAAGAAAATCCACAGAGAACAAGGAAAACGAACCCTAGCTAGCAATTTTCAAATTTAAATGACTAGGGCAAACTCTAACCTAGGTGATTGATTATTAAATAAAAAAAGGAAAGAGGGGGAGTACCTAGTCACACTGGAACAACTTGGAATCGTCTTCAAAATGTTTTAGAGTTTCGACCATTTTCAGATTGAAATTACTCAAAATTGGATGATTTTTTGGGGAAATCAATGGTGGGACGTGCTTAAGGGGGTGAAGGAGGTTAACTGGTGAAATTTTGGGGTCGATTGGTGGAGCTCCGCCGCGGGAGGCGATTTCCGGTCGGCGGAGGATGGTGATTCTGGGCGACTAGGGTTTGGGTCTTTAGAGAGAAGAGAGAGAGACAGACGCGGTGGGGGGGGGGTGTGATACTTATGCTTGGGGGTAGCTTAGGACATTTAAGTAGTTAGTATGTGATTAGTTCCAGACTGTTGGATCAAAGTGATCTAACGACTATGGTGAAAGGCTGCTGAAACAGTCTTGTTTTGGCATCAGGGGCTGGCCGATCTCAGTCCATTTGGGCTGGGTATTTAGGTGGGTCGTAGAGAAATGATTTGGGCCTGGGCAGGCTTAGCCCAGGTCATGTTTTACTATTCTTATAGTTAATTAATTAATTCCAATTAAGTTTAAACTTAACAAAAATGTAATAATTAAATTTAACTTAATTTTTGTCTAATTTATACACTGAATAATCAAATAATCAAGAGTAAAATATTTAATTTGATACTTTTAATCATCTAAAAAACAAATTCCAAAAAACATTATTAAATTAAGCGATTAATCGCTAAATCTACATTATGTCAAATAGTCATCACTTTTGTTGTTATTTAATTCAATTAATTATACATTCGTAATTCCTTGATAATAATGATGCACTCAATTATGCAACTTTAAATTATTTAATAATTTTAAGAGACGAATTGTGATTATGCAATGCAAAACATTTCACAAATAACACTAAAATTAAACAAAATTTATAAAATTAATTTATTTTATTGAATTTTGTAGGAGTATATGGTGGGTGAAAAATCACGTGCTCACACCTTGCTATCATGTTCATGTATTACCTTGTATGTCACTAATCCATAAATATCGGGTATTAATGCTCGACCTGTATTTTATCCCAATATGCCAAACTTGGACGAAAAATTCATTTTCTTTGACTTGCTTCCCCCCTCACCATCATGGATTTTCTCATCATTTGTTTAAAAATAGCATAATTCTTATAATCTCCAAATAATATTTTTACTTGGACTAATATCAATTACCTTACGACAATTCAAAATTACTATACTACAGGGCGCAACATTGTCGTAATTTAATACTGCGAAGCATAGTATCATCATAATATAATACTGCGGGACGTAATATGGACGTAATATTGTGGGGCGTAACATCATTCTCCCCTTTGGAATATTCGTCCTAGAATGTTGACTGATGATCTTTTTATTCTCATAACCCATAGGTCTTGCGAATACTTTAGTACTCGTCTTACCATCTAGGCGGCTGTTATGTGAATGAATCCCAAAGGCCAGGGTATTCCCCCCTTTAAGCCTCTTTCTCACACCACGAATTGTAGTCGGAATCCTCCCAATCTCGTAATTATTGCTACCTTCTATCATGCAGCCTTTACGACTCTAACTTTGTATGTGCGCCTGACTCTTCTATTTTCTTCCAACTTTTAGCCAATGTCTAGGCTTCACTTTGTGAACATATACAAAATTATGTCAAGTTGTCTCTCTGGGCGTCACTAACTTTACTACATCTAAGTAGGCCATATTATACCAAAATTCTTACTTCGATTTATCAATACCGAGGCCTACTACCTAACTCCAGGTTACTCTTGTTGCTTATCCTACATGCATAAAGCTAAATCTTTTAACGCTTCTTCATTACTATTCATCTTAAGACTGATGGCCCAATCTCATCTCATATTTCGCAATTTTTACCCATCCACTGTTAATTCACCTCAATGTTGATATACAATCATGCCTTGATAACTTGAAATTTCTTGCTTAATATATTTCCACTAGGGCTTATATTACTGTCATCAAGGATATTTGAAGTGATTCTTCTGATCCACATGGGTGATACAATATTATACTTCCATAACCGTATTTCATAACATCCCAATGTGACTCGCCTTACGGGGCTATTTTAATCATGTCCAATTCATGAAATCCCCTTTTTTTTGTCAGGACATTAGTCAATCGAAGGCCCAAACGTCGTCCTTTATCTATCATAATCACACCCCCATTCTACAACATTCCATCTCTTATAATTACTATTAATCTTAGACTTCTTTTTGAGTTCATTCAGGCTATAGTGAGCTTCGTATAACTTAGAGAAACCGTTTGCTTTTCTTGTTTTCATGTGCTTAATCCTAAGGACTTATCCATTTATGTTACCTTCTTTCTCTCCCTTTCTTATCCTTACTCATTTCTTCTAGAACCTTGTCGCTTCACCATACAATAGCTTGCGACCTACACATATCTATTTATATTACTTGCAACCTTTCAACTTGGTTACATCATAGATTTCCTTATGTCTTTCTGGAATATCAAGCGAGACATCACATTGTTCCTAATCCTTCTTTATTCTCTTAATCAGGCTTCTCGATACCTAGACCATAGGCTGGAGGATATGCTAATGACGATGCTACTATTATTCCTAGATATTGAATCACCGCTCTTCTAGCCTTCTATCCGAAGTAAGGACTATTCACAACCTTCTGAATTTGAGTATCTCGTACGTTTTCCACCTTTACCTTACTTATCTTAAAGTCTCACATCATGTCCTTTATCTCCTTCATGACCTTCCTTTTCACATAGGTATAATCACTTCCATAACTTGAAGCTCTCGTATAATACTTGCTCCTCTGGTGCATACACAATCTAGTGGCAGCTCCATACTGGTGCTCTTCTAACTGGATCTATCGTAGAGCCGTTATAAAATGTGGCTACTATATTATTTCTCTTGTATCTCTAATATTAAGTGTGATTCTACAATGTTCTCAATCATTATATTTGTAACTTTCTGGGTCCAATAAGCAGACACCTAATTTACTTGGTTAATGTAATCCTTTAGTTTCCTCTTTCTTCTGATTAGCCTTTATGTGGGCTCAATCTATCTTCCGATATGTGGCTCATAGAATTTAGTTATTAATTTAGCTTTTTATGGAACGCTATGGAAAACCATGATATAGTCTTGTAATGATTGAATCCTTTGTCTAGGACCTGGACCCAATTCCTTCTTTTAGCTTATACCAGAGTCCTCTACGGCTATATATGCTTCATGTATAAAACTCCAAACTCTTAAGTGCGTTCATAATGTAACTAACTCTATATCATGAATCAAATAATTCATTTTGTTCCATCTCAACTTTCTTTCAAACGCAAGCAATTACTTTTCGTAGTCTTTCTGCCCCTTTCTTGCGTGCATACTCAGCTTATCTTAGTGCACATGCATAGTGGAATTCCATACAATTCATATGATCTTGAATATCACTTCTGATTTTACTTCCTGTTCATTAGCCACAGTAGGTGTCATTTTCTTATGGAGTGCATACAATGTTGTTATGAGACTATTGTTATAAGACCATTTCCTCCTTAGGTTACCCAGCTTAGGTTGAAGCCTTCTTTTTTATTTCCTTAACTAGTATTTCGTTGTAGTACTTAGGGAGAACCCTTGACTCTTATAAAGAAGTGAACTTAGTACGGACCTTTTGATGTCCTTCCTTGCCTATAATTATCCGTAGTTGCTTACCTCCATGCCCTTGTGCTTGTAGGGTTGCTTCTGAACTGATATTTTGATTGTCTTCCCAGTGGCTTTCTCTTTTATTTCAGTAACACTCATATAGTACCTTTTTAACTTCACCAACTCCCATATTGGGGTTCCCTATGTTTATCTTGCACGATCTGCTCATTTGTCTGTATTCTCTTGTCTAGCCATAACTAGGCTCTTTTTGAATCAACTACTAATTGCTTGTTGGTTCATTCCCGTATCAATATTCCGTGTAATCTTTCTTGGGTCATTTCCTTTTCTTAACTTACCTCTCACACCAGCTTCTTATTAATCAATAATATCTCGGGCGGGAATCCCTACTTCCTCTCTCTGACGTCGTGTTTGCATAATGCTCTAGTATCGTAGCATATCTGTAGGCTTTGAATAAGTGCAATCTCATCCCTTTTCGTTTTATCGCATTCTTCCTTTTCCATTCCTTTATTACTAGAACCACTTAATTCTAGAATAATGTCAAGTCATTCCATATTTCCCCCTTTAGGGGAGTACTAAGAGTTGGAGCTACAACAATCTGCCTATAGATATTCTACCTCCTCATTTTTGGCGTCCTTTCACATCATCGATGAACCTTACTCTCCTTGCGGTAATCCTTCTGTACTAAGGATAACGAAATTCCTTACTCGCGAGGTGACAATTACTATAACTAGCACGTACAGTCTCGTAAGCTTAATTTTGCTCACATTGCTTACTTTAGGGAAGTGTCATCCTGAATGACCATTCTCTGAATTTCTCATGATTCTTCTTCTGTTGTCCCTTCTATTATTGCTGGTACAAAATCTGAAATTCTCATGATGTTGACCATTATCAAATAACTAAATCCCTAATTCATGTTTACTTTATCTTGTTCACCAGCCCATACTGATCTCTATTATTCTGGGGTCTAGCTTTTCCTATTGGTAATAACGTTAGAGTCACAAACTTACTTCTTGAAATGAGGATATGACTTCATGGCCCATACTCTTTTGTTTTCTTGAGGCCTATCACCTCTCGTCTCTTCCTGCAACTGACTATGGACCCGGTAATACCGTCATCTTTTTGATCTACCGTTGTCATCCATGTATCATATCTTACTCATAATTCTTCCTTATCTCTCTTCTCATTATTCTGCTAATATTTCTGCTTATCCCTTTCTTGTGAAAACTTCAGCAAGACATTCTTTGCTTTTTGATCCCCTTGCTTCATCCATCGGCTCTTTGGGTTGTTCAACGTCCTTGCTCTACTAGGGATGAGAGTCACACTAATTTAATATTTATCCCTTCCAGGCTTTCAGTGACTATGTTCTAATTTTTTTTGATTATGCTAGTATTCACATCCAATTGTAATATTCTAGAGTGCACCATCTAGGTGTCTCACAAAGAAGATCTATTAGCACATTTGTAATACCCTTCAGAAATGTCAACTAACAAACAATCCATTCACCATTTTGGGTTACTCTAACTTTAGCCGGATCCTAATGTTCCGTCCTTTTCTTAAACGACACCTGTTAGCCCATATAGGGCATAACTGAGATGGGTACGGCCAATTATACATACCTCTGTTACTGTTGAATATAACTCATATTCCTCTGCCTGAATTATAAACACCATTAACCTTCATTAACTGGGCACCTCGTACTCTTCTTCATCTTACTTATTTTACTTGTTGAAACTTGTATTTATCTTCTGAATCTCTCATTGTCTTTCACCATTAAGGTGGATAGATATTCTTTACTCAAGACTCCTTATCAAAAGGATTACACCTTTCAGTATGCACATGATCTGCTGAAGACCTCACATTTACTTATCATAAGAATGATGCAAAGTCAAGTTCCTCTAACTCAACTCTTCCATAGCAATTTCTTTTATCAATCGTCTTTCTGGATGTAGGTATCATCTTATTACGAATAAAATAGAAGTTAGGAATTTGAATTCTCACATCTAAGCTCTACCACACGTTCTAGAGTAAGAAAAAAGAGTGACAGTCTTAAATGCCCTGTAGCCCTCATGCTTATAAGTGTGGTGCAAGATACACCCATAAACAAGAATCTACTAGACATGGCTTGTAGACTCCCTAGGACAGAACTGCTCTGATACCACTTTTGTCATGCCCCGAATCTGAGGGCCGAGACCGGCACCCAGTGTCGATACCACTTTTTTCACGCCCCGAACCTGGGGGGCGAGACCGGCACCCAGTGCCTCACCTATCCTTGTGTACTAACTTGCAACTAAGGGACTCTAAACATATGATGTCATACTTTGGCCATGGGCCACATTGAATGACAACTGCGAATGCTGAGTAAATGTCGATATAAAACTGGCCCGACAAGGCCGTCATAATTATTACAACTGACAAACCAACCAAATATACATACAACACATGCAAGCCCAACATACTGCACTAACTGATATGATATGTCTACAAGCCTCTACTGATGGATATACTGTGGTCGGAACAGCTCCCCGACCTACTCAGAACATATATACATATATATATATATATGCAAGATGTACGTAAGGCTCTAGACCCGACAACTCCGAAAGGCATGGAGCTTACCGATCAAACTAAACTCGGACGTCGGTACGAAATAATGTTCCGAGTATGTGAGGCAATATACTGAAAGCTGAAACTGAACTGAAAATATAATAACTGCAAGTAGCTGGAAGTTAAAGATAATCTGAAGATATGCTTACCTGCTGATACTGATTCAACTCTCTCAATATAGTAAGTGAAATAGTTGTTCGGCCCTATAAGGCTCGGCATATATACATAACTGCTCCGCCGTAGTAGGCTCGCTTATAGGAGCTCGGCCATACTAGGCTCTCTATCTCGGCCAACTGGGCTCGTTCATTGGCGCTCGACTACAGTAGGCTCGGTATATAACTTACCATATGATCAGAGGTTGCCCAATAGGGGCTGCCCATCGATTATAGCTCGATGGTAATGAAAATACTATAATACTGTATATATAGACTCTCTTCTCTATTGACTGGAAAATGTAAATTCAATTGAATATGAAGCCCTGATAAGGAGAATAATCTAACTTACAAGACTAGGAAAATATACGTAAATTCCGGAATATGAATTTCTCCTTATGCCTCATTATCAAACTCGTGTATTACGAGATCATGCCAAAATGAAAGAAGAGCTTATCCTTAACATACCAGAGTGGATTCTCTTGACAATCCTCTAACACACGTTAATTGCGACAAAAAACAGAACAAGTCGTATGAAAGGCTCGAAGCAACAACGTTGCTATGCAAAGATAATGTTGGCTGAAACATTATCTTAAAGAATTAATAGTAACGTTTTTGTGCAAGCATGTCTTATGGAAGCTTTTGCAAAGATAATGTTGGCTGAAATTTTTCTCAAAGAATGAGCAGCAACGTTTTTGTGTAGCAAGTCTTGTGGAAGATTTTGCAAATATAATGTTGGCATAACTTTATCTTAAGGAATGAGCAACAACGTTTTTGCGTAGCAAGTATTGTAGAAGCTCTCAAAGTCAAAGAGACCAAAATGAATAAAATGGTCACAAAACCTTTAAGTGTTTGAATGGTGTGGCTCACGTTAGTTGCCACCTTGAAATTTAATTCATGAGTCATTTACTTTGAATATGGGGCTGCCACATCATACTATTTAATACTTATCCAATAAATCCCCAATTAATTAGGTAATGTCCCGTTACCCGATAATTAACCAATTACCCGCATTATTAAGAATTATCTCAACTTACATAAAATACTACTCGCTTTTAGCATACCTTGTACACCTTACTATCATGGTCATGTAGTACCTTATATGGCACTAGTCCATAAATATCAGGTATTAAAGCTCTGCATGTATTTTATCCCAATATGCCAAACTTGGACGAAAAGTTCATTTTCTTTGACTTGCTTTCCCCCTCACCATCACAAATTTGCTCATCATTTGTTTAAATATAGCATAATCCTTATAATCTCCAAATAATCTTTTTACTTGGACTAATGTCAATTACCTTACGATAATTCAACATACTATACTACAAGGTGCAACATTGTTGTAATTTAATACTGGGAAGCATAGCATCATCGTAATATAATACTGCGTGATGTAATATCCACATAATATTGTGGGGCGTAACATAGGAATTGGGGTAGTCCGGTCTGGAGTAGAAGAATCAGGCAACGTAATAGTCGGGGGTTTATCCTTGCCCACTCTATCAAGTTGAGAATCAATAGCCAATCTTGGGGTGGCATTGTCCTCTTTGCCAAATCTCTCTTTCTTCCTAGGTGCCATTTACTGAAAGTTAGAACAATGCACAAGTTAGAGGAAGACAACCTCACATCCCACTCTATCGCACGATATAGAACAAGAATGAAGGGTATTATTCCTAAATGTCCCCCTAATTATAAATGCGGCCGACAACACACTGATAAGAAAGGATCTACTAGAAATGGCTCCGAGACATCCTTGGATACTTTAAAACCTAGGGCTCTGATACCAAGTTTGTCACGCCCCAACCTTGGGGAGCGCGACCGGTGCTCTACCGAGTGAACCCGGTCGAGCAAGCCTACTAAACCTTTCCTACCCGACTCATTCATAACCTAGAAAGAGAGCATCAGCATTTGTTAATCAGAGGAGAGATCAGTTTTACAAATATACAGACGAATACTAGTTCACTCTTCCTTATAATCATTATGCCATAACTAAGTTTCCAAAAGTACATACGGTTTACAGTTTAGTGGAAAAGTGTTTCAAAATACAACTTAATCCGATGACCACCCCAGCACCCATACATGACCCACATAAACGTCTACGGAGCCTCTAGAGATACATAAGACAAACATGACAATGCCGGTAACAAGGCCCCGACTATACCTCAGAATGTGGTAGCTAATACAAAAGAAGAACAACATGTACTACACATGATCTCGGGAAGAAACATGGCTCACCAAGACTGCTGTGAGGAGAAAGAGAGGGAGGGCACCACTATCGGCGATCAACACCATCTGCAAAGGAACCACCTATGTCCATTCAAAGATAGAGCGCCCCCGGCAAAATGGACGTTAGTACTGTCGAATAGTACTAGTATGTAAGGCAGACACCAATCTTAGTAGAATGAACAATGAAATAAAAGGGAAGGCAGTCATAATAATCAGATAGTGCTTTACAGAAATACAAAGAACACCAAGTAAATAGTTTCCAATTCGGTCTTTCCATCTTTTTAGGTTAATAATCAGTAGTGCCAAGTGCCACAACTCACAATGCCGCCGTACAGAGTCCGGTCTCGGCCCGACCGACTAAGCCATCCCAAGTGACACGTATCAAAATTCATAATTATGATCAATGACCCAGTATAAATGCCACCATGTATACACCATGGCGTCCGATCTCGGCCCGATCGGCTAAGCCATATCACTTGGGACATATCAACTTTCAATTGTTCATACAACTCACATTTCCTTCCCATCTTTTATTACATAGTTCTTGGCACTTCGATACATTTTACAATTCAAGTCTCTTTCCTTTCTTATTCGTTCAAATAACATTTTCCTTCATATCAAAAATCAACATCACATAGGGCATTGCACACATAAGGGAGAGAGCTCAGGAAATCATAATCACATTCTTAAATAGCATGTTGACATGGAAAACGTTCAGGACAATCATGGAACATGAAGCTTTTAACTCAACATATTAAGACATTCAACTCAAGTACGACCCGAATAGGAATTTACACCAAATAATCGGACATCCGGAGCTCGATTCTAAGAAGAGGAGAGTCAGCCATACATACCTTAATTGAGTTTTCTTTAGAGCTTTTAGACGACCCCGGTTTTTAGCAACTTCAATCTATTCTAACAATATAGCAAAAATTGAACCCAAAATTAGGAGAAGAGTCGCAATTCTAGCTCATTAGGGCATTTTGCCAATTACTAGGTGTGCATTAATGTTCTTAGGACTTTTATTAATCATTCTACCACTCTTCCACCCATTCTTAGTTTATGAACTTCCCTCCGATTCTAGGAATACATGCATGCAAGAAACTTACCTCCCCCACACCACATTTACTTCACCAATTATTCCTCTTTTCACTAGACCTTTGAATTTGGAAGGTAGGGTATATGTTATTACCTTTAATCTATTCTTCAATCTTATGGCCTTCTTGAAAGTCTTCAAGCATTTAGCATGAAATGATGAATACTAGTGGATGAATGATCTCTCTCTTTCTAAGAACCCCTTTTCCTCACTCTATAATATCAGAAAATGGCTCAAAATGATGTGGGATATGTTTTTTTATCGAAATAGGGTCGGGTATAAAAATAAGAAAATGTGTGACCTGTCACAGGTATGCGGTCGCATATGCGACCGCATAATGGATATGCAATTCGCAAAGTGACCGCAAAAATAGCCTCCAGGAAGATGAATTTTCTGACTGAGTATGCGACAGCTATGCGGTCCGCATACCTGTTCTGCGGTCACATAATGCACAGCAGAACTCCTTTCGAAGAAACCCAAGAGAGGTTATACGACCAATGTGCGGACCGCATATTGATTATGCAATCGCATAATCGACCGTAAAACTAGCCTCAATTTGGCAAGATTTTCTGCTGCACTCTACAGCCATTATGCGATCCGCAGAAATGCACAAATCTGAGAAAAATTTTTCTTCTCAGTCTGCAGGGTATTGTTCAATCCAAAATTCTACTATAATAACGCAGGAATCTAACTTGGCACTATAAAACCCCAAGTTTCTGGTTAAGAATTTTACGGGTCCTTACAAAATGATATGGTGGAATAAGGGTGAATTATGATATTGATATTATATGGTGGGATCGGGTTGCGTGCTACAACATATTTTGTGTTTTGTATTCCCTGATTTATTGCATTGGATTTGGTGCTTACGTACTAGGCTCTAAGAATTTGTATTTTCAGTTCTTCATTGTTTTCCGAGGATTGAGTTATTGTCATTGACTTATCGCCTTGCTATCATTTCCTGAGTTATTTTCCTTATACTATTATTCCGGTGAATTGATTTTCAAGGTGAATTTACTTCGTTGAGTCATTACCTCGTGTCCTAGTGAGTTGTTAGTAATATATTAATTTTAAATAAAATAATTAATATCATGCTAATTTGTGTGACTTTTAAGTTGAAACTCACCGTTTATTTTGGTACTTACCATTTCTAATAATTGTTATAGTTTACTTCAATTGATTTCTCTACTTAATCTCCTTAACATGTCTGGGTTTTTATTTTACTTAAAAAGGAATTTTTATTATGTTTTAATTTAATAATTTAATATTAACTTCAATCGCTTATTCAATGTTGTATTTAGCTTGAAAATGTTATTTTTCTTCACCCAAATGATTTCTAAAATAAACTTATATCTCTCATTGATTTACCACTTGGTCTAGAATTTGTAATTTTTACTTTATGATATATAAATAAAATCTCGAACATCCTAATTAGAATTTGACACAAATATTATACACCGAGTAGTACGTGGATTTTGTCGTGCGAAGTGAGATGTAATGATGTGGGCACAAGGTGCCATGGGTGTTAAAAGTTTGGAAGCTGTGATTTATGATATGAGATTACGAGAAGTGGGATTGTTGTAATTGTGTATTAGGAATGATTTGATTGGTTGAGTTGACATCGTTTTCCCTACTCGAGTACATTTATACTTCATACGTACCCCAACTATGTGATTGTTTAATTACTTGGTTATTTCTCGTTGCCATTCGTGTTCCCCTTATCGTTACTACTATTTGTAATCTGATTTCTGTCTGCTATTGGTATTACATTGTTATTCCTTCCTTGTTAGCTTTATGTCATATCTTGCACATGTTTAGATGTTCGGTGGGTGTCTTGACCTTGCCTCGTCACTACTCTACCGAGGTTAGGTTTGATACTTATTGGGTACCACCGTGGTGTACTCATGCTATGCTTCTGCACATTTTTTTTAATGCAGAACCAGGTACTTCAGATCGATTCAATTTTGAAACTTTTGCTTTACGCGGATGGAGACTTCAGGGTACACCTACCGCGCGTTCGAAGGCTCCGAAGTTACCCTCTATTGTATTTATTTCCATTGTTTCCTTCTATTTAGGAATAATGATGTATTCATTATTTATAATTTACTCCTAGAAAGGCTTATGACTTGTACTAACATTTTTAGGATATTGCATCTGTTGAGACTATTGGTTTATTTAGAAATTTCAATTTCATGATTAATAGTTGATTAGTAAGTCTGTTATTATTTCGGCATGTGTTAGGCTTACCTTGTTTTAGAGACTATGTGCATCACCACTCATTCAAAGGGATTTTGGGTCGTGACATAGTGTCACCATATATATAATAGACTAAGTTAATATTGATCTTCCATTGCATATAGGTTGATTTTGAAGAAAAATATGTATGTCATGCTACTGAAAACTTAGACTCGCTGAATAGATAAGTAATAATACACATATTGTAACGACCCGATCGGTCATTTTGAGAATTTAAGGTCCGTCCGGTGTCATAAGGCCTTGAGCAACTTCATATTATGTGTATCGACCTGCGTGCATGGTTGGATTCAATTACCGGACGATTCAGAGTCGAATTGGAAGAAAGATTATAGTTTTGGAAGCTTAAGCAATGAGAATTTGACCGGAATTTGACTTTTTGTGTAAACGGCTCCTGAAAAGTTTTGGATGATTTCACTAGCTTCGGATGGTGAATTTGTACTTTGGCATGCGTCTAGATTTGGGTTTGGAGGTCTGTAGGCTAATTTGAGGCATTTCGACGAAAGTTGAAGTTGGAATGTGGAAAGGTTTGACCAATGGTTGACTTTGGCGATACTAGGGCAAGAATGTGATTCTGAGAGTTGGAATAGATCTGTTATATCAATTGGGAATTGTCTACAAAATTTGGCGCCATTCCGGGTTGAATTGATAGGTTTCGGCACGAGTTTTAGAAGTTGGAAGACTTGAAAGTTCATAAGCTCGATTCATGGTGCAATTCATAGTTTCATTGTGGTTTGATGTGATTTGAGACCTCGAGCAGGTCCGTGTTAGGGTATAGAACTAGTTGGTATGCTTGGACGGGGTCCCGAGGGCCTCAGACGTGTTTCAGACGAGTTGCAGATGATTTCCATAGTTTTGGAGAGGCTGAGTTCTGGTGTAATCGCACCTGCAGACCTGGAAGCAGGTGCGATGGTCGCAGTTGCGAAGAAGGAGGCGCAAGTGAGAGAGGAGCTTGGCTGTGTAGTCTCCGCAGATGCGGAGAAATGGTGTGCACATTTGGCCCCGCAGAAACGGATCATTGGGCGCATGAGCGAGAGGGAGCGCATGTGCGGTTGGTCATGTGCACCTGCGGTTGTGCAGAAGCGGCTATTTTTGTCGCAGGTGCGATCTTGCCTGGGCAGAGAGTTTATATTCGAGGGTTTGCCGTTTTCTCCATATTTTGACTTGTAGAGCTCAGTTTTTAAGAGATTCTTGGTGGGTTTTTCAAGCAATCCAATTGGATAAGTGTTCTTCACCTAGTATTTAATGTATTTCCATGAATTTATCTTCAATTCTATCATTAAATTTGTGTTTTGGGTTGAGGAAAATGTGGTTTTTGAAGAAAATTTCTAAAATGAAAAATCATGATTTGAGGGACGAAATGGTATGGGAATTTGATAATTTTTGTATGGTTAAACTTATATTGGAATGGGTGTTCGGATTTTGTTAAATTTATCGGCTTCCGAAGTGCGGGTTCGGTGATTGACTTTTGGACCGATTTTTGTATTTTGTTAAAGATTTAGACTTTTTGATCCGGAATAGTTTTTATAAGTTTTATGTGTGCTTTGAAGTTTTTTTAGTTGGATTTGAGCCGCCCGGAGGTTTTTTCACCCGAGGAATTCATTTTAGAGTACCAGGTTGTCGTCTTTGAGGTGAGTATCTTTCCTAACCTTGTGTGGGGGAACTATCCCTTAGGATTTGAGTCCTCTATTTTAATTGTACTCCGTGTACGCGAGGTGACGAGTGCATGCTCGGAATTATTTGTGGGAAGTTGGTCTTTTAGGGTTCTTATGTCCTTATATTCACCATGTATGAAGTTGTTCTTGATACGTTTGAGTTCCTATTTTCTAGTTTCATCTCTACATGCTTTGATTAGATATAATTGCTTTAGTATTCACCCTTACTATCCACTTGACCCTGATTTGACTTAACTGAAGATTTTACTTGTTCAATCGTCATGCTATATTTTCATAACTACCTATCTTTAATTGAAATTATTATTATCTCATCCTATAATTGTTTAATCTTAATTGGAGCTATTATTATCTTTTGCTTCTTACCCTTATTTGAATTGTTGAATATCCCTCGTAATTGCTCAACCTCAAAAAAAGTTTAGATAACCTATATCTTAGTTGACTTGCCTTTATTTTGAACTATTTGACTCATGTTGGCTTCTTATTGTTGACTTGAATATTGTGTAATCGTTGCTATATTTTTTTTTCTTGTTAAGCTATTCTCCTTGCGCCTGGCATTCTTTACTGTCGTTGTTCCTAGTGAATGAGTTCTACCGTTCTTTGTGATTTAAAGTTCTTGAGTTGATTTACTCGCCGTACTTTGCATTACTGTCATTGTTGCTTTGTACTTATTGTACTGATGTACGAGGTTTCTGTCGTGCTATAGTTGTTATCTCTGTTGGTTGCGCTGCACAATCATATTTGGACTATGGAACGATATTCTATGAGATCTCCTGCACTGCATATTTACTTTGGGACTACAGAATGGTATTCCGGGAGATCTCCCTGCACCGCATATTTACTTTAGGACTAAGGACGTATTCCGGGAGATCCGCCCCTGTACTGCATATTTACTTTGGGACTATAATGTATTCCGGGAGATCCCCCAGCACTGCATATTTATTTTGGGACTACGGACGTATTCCGGGAGATCCCCCTGTACTGCATATTTATTTTGGGACTAGGACGTATTCCGAGAGATCCCCCTGTACTGCATAGATCATTCGAGACTACGAGACGGCATCCTGGTAGATTTTCCTTAATGTTATATATGTGTTCGGAGTTGCTAATCTTCTATGCTTAGGTGTCACATGGTGTAATGACCCGATCCGTCGTTTCGAGAGTTTTAGCCCGTTTCCCCAATTTTTGCTTCATCATGTGTGGTTCAGCTCTTTTATGTTGTGTCAGGTTGGTTGGCTCGGGTTCATAGTGATTGTGGAGAGAAATGAGACACTTAGTCTCTTAAGTTGGTTATTTGATTGGAAAAGTCAACTAGAAGTTGACTTATGGGTAATGATCTTGGAATTGGGGTTTAATGGTTCAGATAGTTTCGTTAGGTAATTTTGGACTTAGGAGTGGGTTCGGAATGTTATTCGGAGGTCCGTGGTAGAATTAGGCTTGAATTGGCGAAATTGGAAATTTTAAAGTTAGATATCGGGGTCGGAATGGAATTCCGGAAGTTGGAATAGGTTCATAGTGTCATTTGCGATGTGTGTGCAAACTTTTAGGTAATTTGGACGTGGTTTGGTTGGTTTCGGCATCGTTGGTGAATTTTTGGAAGGTTAGAAATCCTTAGGCTTGAATTTGGGGTTAATTCGAGTTTTGTTTTTGTTTTGAGTGTTCCGAAGGTTTGACTAAGATTATATAGGGATATATGACCTGTTGGTATATTTTGTTAAGGCCCCGAGGGGCTCGGAATGATTTCGGATGGCCATCAGAGAGTTTGAAATTGGAAAAATGCAACTGGTGCTGTTGTTTTGGTGTGGCCGCACCTCCGGATAGGGGACCGCAGGTGCGAGCATCGCAAATGCGGAAGCTAGTCGCAGGTGCGAGTATTGGAGGCCTGGGGCTTTATCACAGAAGTGGAGAAGGGGCCGCACCTACGAGCCTGCAGGTGCGGAGAAGTGGTCGCAGATGCGGACTAGGGAAGGTAAGTAATTTCCGCAGATGCAGATGTTTTTTTCAAAAGCGGTAACCGCAGATGCGGTATATGGACGACAGATACAAATCAATTGCACGTAATGGTATAAGTTAATCCCTTCACGAATTTTTCTTATTTTCACCATTTTTGAAGAGGGTATTGAAGCTTTTGAGGGACTTTGAAGAGGGATTCAAGGGGAAACACATTGAGCTAATATTTTTTAACCTAAAACTTGATTCTATGGTAATTTTCAATTGATTAAGCATGAAATTTGTGGGATTTGATGGTGTAAATGGGAGAATTAGGGCTTGGAACTTAAGAGTTAAATTTGGGTGATTGAGGGGTCAAACAGAGTTAGATTTTGGTAAATTTGGTATGTATGTACTCGTGAGAGGATAAGGATTCTAGTTTAATAATTTTTGTTAGATTTTGAGATGTGGGCCCGGGGGTCGGGTTTGGCCAATTTCGGGATTTGTGATGTAATTTGATAATTTTCTTGTGGAATTCGTTCATTTAGCATAGATTAATGATATAACACGGATTTTGGTTAGATTCAGGGCGATTTGTGGCCGAGTCGAGGAGCAGGGGCATTGCGGAGTAGGGTTTTGGCTTGATTGAGGTAAGTAAAGCTTCCAAACTTTGTTCTGACGGTTGGAAACCCCGAACTATGTGTTATATGGTTAGAATTTAGGTCACGCACAGGTCAAATGACGAGCGTGAGGGCGTGCACCGTGAGAATGGTGACCTGGTTCATTCCATGGCTCAGTTTAGTGATTCCTCCTTCTTGATATCTGTACTACTGTCAATGTGATTAATGCAAACGTTCTAGAAATATGCTAGATATTATCCTGGTGCTAGGGGTTCCCTTTAATCCCCACCGCCATTCGCCGAGAGGGGTTGGTTTGAGTGTGGAGATCCAGGTCATATCAAGAGGTTTTGTCCCCGTATTATAGGAGGTCCATCTCAGCAGAGGAGTCAGCCCTCGACTTCAGCCCTAGTTACTTCACTACCCGCCCAAGCAGCTAGGGGCCGCCCTAGATGGGGAAGGTCGATCCAGTGGTGGTCAGGCCCGATTTTATGCACTTACACCCAGACGAGATGCTATGGACTCAGATGCCATGATCAAAGGTATTGTTTCAGTCTATCACCGAGAGGCTTCAATTTTTATTTGATCCCAGTTCCACATATTCATATGTTTCATCATATTTTGCTCATTTTCTAGATATTCCCCGTGAGTTTTTATTTATATTCGTTGATGCGTCCACCCATGTGGGCGATACTATTATTGTGGACTGTGTGTATCGGTCATGTGTGGTATCTTTTGGGGGTCTGGAGACCCGGGTGGATTTGTTATTCCTCAGTATGGTCGACTTCGATGTTGTTTGGAAGGGAAATTCTAAATTCTTAGGTAGAACAGACGATCTTAGATGATCAGATAGATGATGTTACTTTTAGGTATGGCTCGATGAAGGTGTAAGTTTCAGAAGATGCCCTGGGGCTTGGTTTATGGATACATCGTTGGTGAGGCGGCACTTTCCTTGTTGGTTGGCTGCAGGTATTCAAATTCGGCCTTGTAACACCTACATATTGTAGGGGTATTCCTTGTGGTGTGATCGTGTATTGGAGAAGTATTAGACATTCAGGCGACGAAGTTGAGATTGGATATGGTGATTTGTGTGCTCTGAGGGTTTGGAGACTGGAAACTCGGATGAGTAGATGATTTCATAGTTGTAGGCTGTAGAGACATAGCCAAGGTTAGTTAGATGATAGTGTGTGTTATGATTCAGTCATTTTGGACCCTCGGAGGGTCATTTGCCTATTATGTATGACCGAACTGATTTGGGATTCCTTAGCAGGACCAGTGGGGAAAAGTGTTTTACACCGAGTCAGATGGATTGGCTCCGTATGGATATTGTGAGGGGCATGCTAGTTAGTGGTTGTTGGGATTATCTGTGTTCTGGGACGATTTATGAGTTACTCTTCCCTTCTTCGGGGAGCTTCTGTTTGTTTGTTTTAGGCACACATGGTGTGGTTCTATTATGGTCTTATAGCAGGATTTGAGTAAGCTAAATAGTTGGGTATTGCAGGATTGAGACGTATTGGTTATGCTCTTTCGGGTTCGTGTGGTATGGTATCATCTGATTCTCCGTGGTTATGGTGATGCACTTAGAGTACTTGATGTCGGGTTTCGCGTGGTTGTTGATTTTGGAGTCAGGCAGAGCGAGGTATATAATATGGACGAACGCTTGGATGGGGTCGCGCATTGCGGCGATGTTATGTTGAGATATTATTCTTATGTGTTGGATTCGTGTGATTTGGTTCTGCGGTGTGTGAAGAGTTTTTAGCATTGCGTTGTGGTGATACCCGTTGATCTTGCCGGACAGTTCTGTCTCTTGAGTAATTTCCAATGTTTGAGTACACCTGGCTTGTTGTATATTGGTACGCGAATTTGCACGGGTTGTAGCTTTAAGCTGTATTGATACGTCATGTCGCTAGAGTGGTTGGGGTAGATAAGATGAGGTCGTCAGACCTAGAATGAGTACTTCTAGATCTGGTTGCGGTATATTTGGGAGGATATTGATGTTGATCAGCTTAGAAATTTTGCTATATTTCCTGTCGAAGAGGGGAAGTTCCATCACTTTTTGATCCGACGAATGGTTAGGGGTTTCTGCGTGTTTTCTTCATCATTGGAAGCATATGAAGGTGCTAGAATGGGTCTCTGTTTGATAATAGGTTTATTACCGGCATTGGGTTGCTTGAGCAGCTGCTGCGATTAGAAATTATCGCTATGGGTGTTTGAGCTAGGTGGGATATCATGTGATTTCGTCTTGAGTTATGTCTATGGTTGGATATAACTTGTTCAGAATTATACAGTGTGTGGATGCGTGATTCTCATCTTATAGATAAGTTCGGATGTGGAAATTTGGATTCTAAGGTTTATGGGTTAGGTTGGATGAAGAAATTTTGAATGTGCGGTGTTATCAGATCTACGGGACAGGGTGATGTGGGATCACCCCCGGGTATGTGCGTGGTAAGGTTATCCGGTGATTTGATGGCTTTTGGAACAACTCTTGGCACGTTTGAGGACGAACGTTTGTTATAGATAAGGAGAATGTAATGACCCGATCGGCCGTTTCGAGAGTTTTAGCCCGTTTCCCCCATTTCTGCTTCATCATGTGTGGTTCAGCTCTTTTGTGTTGTGTTGGGTTGGTTGTCTTGGGTTCAGTGTGATTGTGGAGAGAAATGAGACACTTTGTCTCTTAAGTTGGTTATTTAGTCGGAAAAGTCAACCAAAAGTTGACTTATGAGTGAATGATCTCGGAATTGGGTTTTTATGGTTCGTATAGTTTTGTTAGGTGATTTAGACTTAGTAGTAGGTTCAGAATGTTATTCGGAGGTCCGCGGTAGAATTAGGCTTGAATTTGCAAAATTGGAATTTTTGGGGATTTCTGGTCGGCAGTGGAAAGTAGATATCACGGTCGGAATGGAAATCCGGAAGTTGGAATAGGTTTGTAGTATCGTTTGTGATGTGGGTGCAAGATTTTAGGTAATTCGCACGTGGTTTTGTTGGTTTCGACATCATTGGTGAATTATTGGAAGTTTAGAAATCCTTAGGCTTGAATTCAGGGTTAATTCGGTTTTTGGTGTTTGGTGTTGTTTTGGGTGTTTCGAAGGTTCAACTAAGTTCGTATAGGGATATATGACGTGTTGGTATATTTGGATGAGGCCCCGAGGGGCTCGTGATGATTTAGATGGCCATCAGAGAGTTTGAACTTGGAAAATGCAGCTGGTGCTGCTGTTTTGGTGTGGCCGCACCTGTAGATAGGGGACCACACATGCGGAAGCTAGTCGTAGGTGCGAGTATTGGATGCCTGGGGCTTTAGCGTAGACGCGGAGAAGGGGTCGCACCTGCGAGCCCGCAGGTGCGGAGAAGTGGTCGCGGATGCCGACTGGGGGCCTTAAGTGATTTCCGCAGATGCGGATGTTTTTCGCAAAAGAGGTAACCGAAGATGCGGTATATGGACCACATATGCGGAGCAACTGGACAAAATGGTATAAGTTAAACCCTTCGCGAATTTTTCTTATTTCCACCAGTTTTGAAGAAGAGATTGAGGCTTTTGAGGGATTTTGAAGAGGGATTCAAGGGGAAACACATTGAGGTAATGTTTTTTAACCTAAAACTCGATTCTATGGTGACTTTTAGTTCATTAAGCATGAAATTTGTGGGATTTAAGGGCGAAAACCGGGGAATTAGGGCTTGGAACTTGAGAGTTAAATTTGGGAGATTGAGGGGTCAAACGAAGTTAGATTTTGGTAAATTTGGTATGTATGTAATTGTGAGAGGATAAAGATTCTAGTTTTCTAATTTTTGTTGGATTCCGAGATGTGGGCCCAGGGGTCGGGTTTTGCCAATTTCGGGATTTATGATGTAATTTGATAATTTTCTTATGGAATTTGTTCCTTTAGCATATATTAATTATATAATACTGATTTTGGTTAGATTCAGGTCGATTTGTGGCCGAGTCGAGCGGCAAGGGCATTGCGGAGTAGAGTTTTGGCTTGATTTAGGTAAGTAACGCTTCCAAACTTGGTTCTGAGGGTTCGAAACCCCGAATTATGTGTTATATAGTCAGAATTTAGGTGACGCACATGCCAAGTGACGGGCGTGAGGGCATGCACTGTGAGAATGGTGACCTGGTTCATTCCATGGCTCAGTTTAGTGATTCCTCCTTGTTGATATCCATACTACTATGAATGTGGTTAATGCAAACATGCTAGAAATCATGCTAGATATTATGTTAAGGCTTCACGCTGATATTGTTGAGACCCGAGTAGTCACTTATTGCTGTCATTTCATGTGTTTCGTTGATATTATATACTCAATTTTGTTATTGCATATCGTATCATATCATGTCTCAGTCTCGGTAATTGTTGTTTTGCACATTATATCATTGATTCGCACTAGTCCATGCATTGTGAGCCCATGTGAGCGAGATTGAAGAGTGATGACTGAGTGAGGCCGAGGTCCTGATATTGAGTGACAATTATGGGATCAGGCTGCACGCCACAACATGTTATATAGATTTATGCCTGGATCTGGCTTATGATAGCTCTTGGGCTGTAGGAGCCCCTCCGGAGTCTGTTACACACACCCAGTGAGTGCAGTGATATTATTGAGGGATGGATCTTCCCTGGACATGGATCTTGTCCGAAGTATTTGTATCTGGAGATGGATCTTCTCCAAGGGGATGGAATGGCCTTCCTCGGTTGTAAAGACCCATAAAATTTCTGTGTCAAAAATAATGCCCGAGTAGGTCCTTGTGCTGTTATAACTGTATATATTCTTTAAACCGTCCTAGTTTGATTAAAAAAGTATCCTAGAACTTGAAAGATTAAATTTTCCAGAAATTGCGCGTTATGCGACGCACTATGCGATCGCATAACAGGTATGCGCAACGCATAGTGGTCGCATACCTGGACAGTTTGCTGTCCATTTTGAGGACATCTATGCGGCCTACAATGCGATCGCATTTCACGAATGCGGGCCACATAGTTGTCGCATTCTTTCCCCATGGTTTTTGCGAGGGAGGTTATGCGACGCACTATGCAATCGCATAACAGGTATGCAGACCGCATAGTGGTCGCATACCTGGGCAGTCCGGTCTGCTTTTGGCCCATTTCGAGTGCCATTTATGCGACGGGAATGCGGACCGCATAGCAGGAATGCAATCGCATTCCTGACCGCATCTTTGTGTCGGGGCTCCTTTTTTCTAAATTTAAAACCTGAACCCCTGTTTTATAAAACACCTCTTCCCTTCATTTTTAACGATCTTCTGACCAAAAATAGAGTGATAAGAAGAGAGTTCTTTCGAGAGAAGGTTTCAACATCATCTAATTTGGTTTTCCAAAATCACTCAAGCCCGAAAATTATCAACTTATTGTCATCTTCTTCACTCAAAGAGGTAATTATTCACCCTATTTCTCCAATTTCATAGATTTTGTGTAATAATAAAACACACATAGGTTGGGTCTTGAAAATAAAAAAAGTGAAACATTGCATGCATGTGAATAATCTTCCATAATCTAGCAAAAAAGGAAGTAAGCTAGGGCATTCTTTCACTAAAAAGGGGTTAGTTAATCTAAAGGACCACATAGTAGTTGATAAAATGCCCAAATTATTCCAAGGTTCCTAACTCTAAGTTTGAATGTGTCACATTGTAAATTAGATTGAAGGCGTTAGAAGGTCCGGTGATTTTGGATAGAAATTATAGAGAAAGTCCAACTCAAGGTATGCATGGCTAACTCTAATCCTCATAGGATAAACCCATGGTGCTCACTTTCCGGGTATGATTCTCTTGTCGGATATCTATGGAATTTATGTGTTCTATGTGCCTAATTGAGGAATCTTTGCTTCTATGTCATTCCATGCTAATACCATATCGTTGTGCTACTTGAGTATATGAGTTGTGATCAATTTATTCCTTCTTCTACTATGTGTGTGATCCTTGCATGTGATGAGTGTGGTAATTGTGAAATACTAGAATGGTACGAAATATGAATCAAAAGTTTCTATGATATGAAATGTGGGTAAAGAGACGGTAATGATGTGAAATGTGAAACATGAGGTTGAATTGTTGTGAAACATGGATTAATGGAATGGATGGTTATGGAATATGGATTAAAGGAAGAATTGTTGTGAAATGTGAATCAAACGATTCTAATGATATGAAAGAAGAATCAATGAACATTATGTGATGGGGATCAAAGAGGTTAAAATTGATGTAAGTGATCTAAAACACCCATAATTGTACCAGGAGAATGTCCTAGGGGTGAGAAGGCCTATCTGGTCTAGCTGTGATTGGACTCCATGCCGTACACATGGATGACTTGATATTGTGATATGATTATGATTTGATGATGATTATTGTCCTCACTGTTTACAGTTGAGATGGCCTAGCCGATCCGGCAGATATCGGACTCCGTGTCTTATGCTCAAGCCACGGTGTTAGCCTAGCCGATTCGGGCAGAGATCGGACTCCGTGAGAACAAGCCTCGATGGTTATATGTGATGTGATTGAAAATTCGGACCTCACCTAGGATGGCTTAGACGATCGAGCAGAGATAGGACTCCGTGTGACAACGACACGGTGGATCAGTAATAATAATAACAAGATGAACTTAAAAGTACAATAACCAAAAGATGGCAAAACAGGATGAAGGTGGTGGTAACTCTTGTTTGTGTTTTTCCTTGCCTTAGTGTATTGTTATCTGATGCCTCTATTTGTGTTGACTGTTGATGTTTATCCTATTTAGAGTAGGTTTGTTCATAAATACTAGTGCTATTCAATGGTACTAACGTCCCTTTTGCCGGGGCGATACATCTTTTAAATGGATGTAGGTGGTTCTGTAGCAGGTAGCACCGATCGCCGATAGTGGTGCCTTTCTTTCCATCTCTTCAGCAGTCTTGGTGAGCCCTACTTCCTCTCACAGCTGTGTGTAAATCATGTTGACTCCTTTTGTTTTATGTCATTCCTTTTGAGGTATAACCGGGGCCTTGTTACCGAAAAGTCTATGTATTCTTCTCCGCACATTTAGAGGCTCCGTAGACACTATGTGGGTTGTAAACATACTTTGGCTAGTTGTTGTACTTACTCATAATCGTGGTCACGTAACGGAAATGTTGTACTTAGTATGTATGTTTTGGTAATATCTAATGTTTAAAATGTTAAAAGAAGAAAGGGATTTATGTTGTAACCGCATCTTGAATCTATTTTTCTGTTCACTTATAAAATGTACATTATGAACACAGGGAAATGCGTCGGTAGGAAAGGAAAATACAGGTTCGTTTGACTGGGTTCATCCGGTTGGGCGCCGGTCTTGTCCCTCGGTTTTAGGGGGTGACATCAGTACTGAGAGACTGATGTTATATATGCATATATATATATATATATATATATTGGGATAGATCTTCCGTGGGATGTGTGAGCCATATACAGTACCGAGTGGTTGTGAGGTGTATGGATATGGATCTTCTCCATAGGGCTAGATTGGCCTTCTTCAGTACTGAGTGACTTCTGTCAGACGTGTATATATCTGGGATGGATCTTTGATGCGTGGCTAAAATCCATAGTTTTAAGCATTATGTACCTTACATTTTATGTGCTTTTGTGATAAAAATACACGTTATATGTGCATAATGGAGTCTATTTCATGTATAGGTGAATTGGAGATGGAAGCCGAGCTAAATGGGTGCATAAACGTCAAAAGGAGTGACCCGGGCCATAGCCGGGCGTTTTGGCCCTAAAGCCAGACATGCGCAGGCGTTAGTGGGGCATTTTAGCCCTAAAGCCAGCCATGCCCAGGCGTTAATGGGGCGTTAGAGCCCAAACTCCAAGCCTACCCATGCTTAGCTGCGCGTTTGGGGATTAACGCCTGGGGTCCCTGGTCCGGTAAATTCCGAGTTTTGAAGGTTTTAAGTGTTTCCCGGTTTGAATAGAAGTCTCCTACACGTTTAGGGTTTGTCCTCAAACATATAAATAGACCCAAAAACACAACTAAAAGGGGGAGAACGCCATCTTTGGAGAGAAGATACACATAAGATCATTGAGGAAGCAAAGGATTATCAGTTTTCTTCATCTTATTCTAGTATTTTCCATTTATGCAACACTTATGCAATTGTTTGATTCTAGAATGAGTGGCTAAACACCCATTGTTCTAGGGTTGTGGTTTAGCTAAGAATATTGTTATTCGACATTAATTTAACCTTGGTTATAGTTCACTCAATATATGGTTGTTTCTTAAATTATGCGTTTA
This sequence comes from Nicotiana paniculata, assembly GCA_005239505.1. NCBI lineage: Eukaryota > Viridiplantae > Streptophyta > Magnoliopsida > Solanales > Solanaceae > Nicotiana > Nicotiana paniculata. The sequence continues at coordinate 9,538 of ML325778.1, read as the reverse complement.
ATTGCTTAAATGTTTGGCCAGCAATTAGGTTCTATATTCTATCTATGTTATGCTTGGAAAAGCCGTATATAGATTAGAGAAGAATTGAAGAGAGCGCGATCTTAACCCTTCAGGGGAGCGGATTTGTGGTTAGGATAGGAATATACCTAGTCACCGTGCTTAATTAAACATCATAATCTTAATGCTTTCTAATAGATTAATTTCATAGAAATATAGGTGTTAATCTATTGAGAATAGGCGAGTAGTACTTCGGGAGAAGGCTACGAGAGCAATTATCGATTAATTAGCAACCATGAGTGAATTATATAAAATGGAGAGTTAATTAGAATGCAATACGAGCGGTGAATTGATCACAACCCTGGAATATTTGTCTCTACTGAATACACACAACAATATTCTTATCACTCAATAATTATTTATTTCATAGAATCGTAGTATAAATTAGTTACATTCCTGGAATTTGTTTTGGCTCGATTAAATAACAATTAAAGTGATTCAACAAGTAGTTTACGCAAGTCCATGTGGGTTCGACATCCGATTTAACATTGTATTACTTGCTACGACCACGTATACTTGCGTGTGCGTTTGGGACCAACAAGTTTTTGGCTCCGTTGCCGGGTACTTGAATATAGACTACTTTTTAGTTACTTGCTTTAATTGTTTATTTCATTGAGTCTAACGTCACATGATTTTTGCTCTAATCTCAAGAACTTCGAGTGAATGCGTAGGGTCAGAAGCCAGGATAGACTTGACGGCTTTGACCCTGAACCTGAGAGATCATTTCACAGAAGATTGCTAGAAGCAAGAGATACAAACAATATTCAGGACTTCATCCGATTTCCTGTGAACATGGCATAGGAACAACACATGGTTGTTCAGGAGGTGGAAATGCCCAACATTGCTAATGTCACCTCCAACATCGTGAAGCCCAGAATCACTGGGAACTTAGGCTGAAACAGAGCATGATCCAACTTCTTCATGCAAACGGGCAATTTTTCAGTCTTCGACACGAGGATCCACATCAACACATTCTGAACTTCTTGGAGATTAGTGATACTTATATCACTAACGGGGTCACGCCAGATTATGTGAGGCTCACGCTTTTCCCATTCTCTATATTGGGCGAAGCAAAGAGATGGCTGAAGGCAGAACCAGCTAATTCTATTACAACATGGAATGATCTGGCGAGAAAATTTCTGGCAAGGTTCTTCCCTTCAGGAAAGACCGCAAAGATCAGGAGTGAGATAGTCTCCTTTAGATAGAAAACATGTGAATCATTATTCAGCATGGGAAAGATTCAAGGGACTACTCAGAGACTGTCCTCATCACAATCAGATGAACGAGGTGTTAGTTCACACTTTCATTAAGGGACTCCATCCGCAAACAAAAATTGTGGTAGATGCAGCAGCCGGAGATCAGGTGTTGGAGAAGAATTATGATGAAATATTTGCATTACTGAATAAATTCTCCAAAAGCAATCCAGACTGGCAAGGTGAGATGGGGAGAAATGTGGTTCCAAAGTCACCAGGGGTTCTTGAACTAGATGTGGTTTCAGCATTGTCAGCCCAGTTTTCCACATTGACTAACCAAGTCAATCACATGAACCTGATCATTAACAAGCAACAACCAGTGCAACCAGTGCAACAGGCCTAACCAGTGCAACAGATTCAGGTATTTTTGTGAACTCTGTGGGTCATTCAAGTGATTTATGCCCAGTGAATGCAGAGTCTGTCTGCTTTGTGGGTAACACAAATAGGGGAAAAGGAAATCAATATGGAAACACTTATAACCCCAACTGGAGAAACCACCCAAACTTCTCTTGGGGTGGAAATCAAAGCACTCACCATAACTACAGGCATCCAGCACCTCAACAGCAGTACAAACCACCTCAGTCTGAACCATCAACAAGCCTTGAGGAGATTATGAAGAGAATGATGAATGACACCCTTGCTTTAAATCAGAAAATAATGGTTGATCACCAAGAACAGACTGTAGCAATGAGAAATTTAGAACGTAAAGTGGGGCAACTCGCCAGTTCTCAAAATACCCGACCAACGAGGGCTCTTCCAAGTGACGCTGAAGCTAAACCTAAAGCATATGTTGATGCTATATCATTGAGGAATGGGAAGCAATTGGAAGAAGTACAGTCCAAGAAGAGGAAGCAGGTAACTTTTGATGAGGAACCAACCACTAGTGAATCAACATCAGACAACCCGAAAGAATCAGATAAGCCAGCAAAGGAGGCGGTGGCTGAGCAACCCCCACAAATTGTTGTGAGGCCACCCCCTCCATTCCCTCAAAGGTTGAAAAATTAGAAAGAACCTCTTGAAGCAGGTACAAATAAATATTCCACTGGTAGACATTTTGCAGGAGGTGCCCAAATATGCTAAATACATCAAGGACATTGTGGCCATTAAACGGAGGCTGATTGAGTTCGAAACCGTGGCACTTACGGAGGAATTTAGCTCAAGAATTCAAAGCAAACTACCTCAGAAATTAAAAGATCCGGGTAGTTTTACTATCCAAATCTCAATTGGTAAGCATGCAGTCGGGCGAGCTTTGTGCGATCTTGGGGCAAGTATTAATTTGATGCCACTATCTGTGTTCAAGAAATTGGGGTTGGGTGAACCACACCCAACAACAGTGATTTTACAATTGGCTGATCGCTCCCTTGCTCATCATGAGGGAGTAATTGAAGATGTGCTGGTTCTGGTGGGTTCTTTCATATTCCTAGCTGATTTCATTATTTTGGACTATGAGCCTGATCAGGAAGTCCCATTTATTTTGGGGCGTCCATTCCTAGCTACGGGCCGAGCTATCATCGATGTGTGTGAAGGGAAGATGACAATGCGATTTGGTGATCGAGTGGAGATGTTTAATGTTTATAAGGCACTCAAGTTACCTATCCACTGTGAAGAGCTATCCATGATTAGTGTAGTGGAAAGCAAATTAGAGTCAATGGTTCTATACATGAGTCCTGTTGACTCTCTTGAGCAAGTGTTAGTTAGGGATGAAGAAGACTGTGGGGATTAAACAAGGGGAGACATTGAGAAATCTTTTGATGTATCTTGCAGTAACCTCCACGGGCTAGGAAAATTTGAAGAGTTGAACAAGCCTGTTACTCTAATACCTCCTAAGCCATCTATTGAAGAGGCTCCCAAGCTGGAACTCAAACCTCTTCCAGCACATTTACGCTATGCTTATTTGGGGAACTCTGAGACATTGCCCGTGATCATCTCATCCAGCCTGACCAATACACAAGAACAGAAATTGCTTAGGGTACTTCGTGAGCACAAAAAGGCATTTGGGTGGACCATTGCAAATATTAAAGGAATCAACCCATCATTTCGCATGCATAAAATCTTTTTGGAAGATGGACATCGCCCGAGTGTTGAGCAGCAAAGAAGGCTAAATCCCATCATGAAAGAAGTGGTGAAGAAAGAAGTAATAAAATTGCTAGATGCAGGTATCATTTTCCCTATTTCTGACAGCAACTGGGTTAGCCCGGTTTAATGTGTGCCCGAAAAGGGAGGGATGACCGTGATTGAGAATGAGAAGAATGAGCTAATTCCTACCCGCATTGTTACGGTTGGAGAGTTTGCATTGATTATCAAAGGCTCAACAAAGCAACCCGCAAGGATCATTTTCCACTCCCATTCATTGACAAAATGCTGGACAGATTAGCAGGGATTGAATACTATTGCTTTCTGGATGGGTACTCAGGTTACAATCAAATTTTCATATGCCCAGAGGATCAGAAGAAAACCACATTTACTTTCCCTTATGGCACCTTCGCATTCAAGCGAATGCCATTTGGTCTTTGTCATGCACCAGCCACCTTCCAGAGATGCATGATGGCTATTTTCACTGACATGGTGGAAAAATTCGTAGAGGTATTTATGGATGACTTCTCAGTCTTTAGGTCATGTTATGATGATTGTTTCAAAAATCTGAGCATGGTGTTGGGCCGCTGTGAAGAAACGAATCTGGTGTTAAATTGGGAGAAGTGTCACTTTATGGTGCAGGAAGACATCGTTTTGGGTCATAGAGTATCTAAAAATGGCATCGAAGTTGATAAGGCAAAAGTGGAGGCAGTTGAAAAACTACCTCCACCAATTTCAGTGAAGGGCATCCGGAGTTTCTTGGGACACGAAGGATTTTATAGGTGCTTTATTAAAGATTTTTCTAAAATTGCTACTCCATTGTGCAGGTTGCTGGAAAAAGATGTCAAGTTCAATTTTGATGCACCCTGCCTGAAGGCATATGAGGAGGTCAAGATGAAATTGGTAGCTTCCCCCATAATTGTTGCACCTGATTGGTCAGTACCATTTGAACT